>JZKD02S2399266.1:214433-231351 GCA_000966675.3 Picea glauca
TTCACATGAATTATTGCAATTATGTTACGATAAAGGATTTATTGTTGCATTGTTGTATTCTCTGGTTTTCTGTGTTTGAATGTAAGAAGATCTTGCGTTTAGATGTTTTCTCCTATAGTCTGTTAGAAACTTGGTGTTTACGATAGACCTTTGCAGTTCTCTTATACAAGTCTTCCCCCTACTCACCCTTACTACAACTCACTGTCTGAAGTTTATCTAAGACCTCACTTTCCCATGCATGCTTGGCCTAGTTCCGGAGTTAGAACAACATTTTTTTGAGTTAACTTCCATTCGATCACCCATTTTTATAAAAAAATCATGACATAAACTGATGGGCGTCGGGCTCTGCTATTTCTGCAATCCAGGAGTGACTTCTGACACTAACATTTCTGGCGTCATTGCCAGGGATGAAGTTGAAAATTTTCACCGGGATTGAATGACATTGAGCCTCTGATTCTGAAGGTGCATCAGGCATCAGAGCCCTTAAAGATTGCTACTTTGCACCTGGCGACTCCGCTGTGGAGACTCCAAGGTTTCCACATCACTGTTTCAGTTGTGGCTACTTTAGCACAATTGAAAACTGACCCAAAGGAGCTTTCTTGAGAAGGTCTCAGTAGATGCTTTCTCAGCCTGAGAACATTCCTGGGGTAACGACAATGTTAAGATCTGGCCTTTGATGGTGAACAAGGACCAGGAACAGTCAAAGCTATAAATATTTCACCTGGCGACTCCATGATTCAAGGATCAATCAGCGAATCCACTGGTTCGATATGGACAAAATCTTGGCTCAAAGGTTTGCTTTCTGTGACTTTTCCCAGATAGTTGGTTTTCCTAATGCACTTCCTAATAGAGACATATGGGAAAATTTCCTCCCTGAATTTCACGCAAAGAGTTCGGAGGTACCAGCTGAGCATTTACTAGACTTTCATGAGGTTATTCATCGACTTAATATCATGCATGGAGATGTCCATATTAATCTCTTCAGGTATTCATTAAAGGGAGCTACTCTTGATTGGTGTCGATCTCTTCCCACTGCAAGTATCCATTCTTTGACATATTTTCATACAACTTTCAATTCATTTTGTAAATATTACTATCCAGCTGATTATTTGTATGAAAACTGTTGTGAGGAGTTTTCTTTGCTTCATGAAGCCTTTGTTGGCCCTGAAGACCATGTCCATGATAAATCTTTTACTGTGGAGGAAAGCATTTTCCATGAAAAAATAAAGGTGTTGAATGATATTAATTGTGTTATCCCTAGGATGGAAGCATCTGACATTATTTCAGATGCCTGTCCTTTTAGATGTTCATAAAGATCAACATGCCTCTTGTGAAAATTATGAGCGTATAGAGCATATGTGGTCTATAGTAAATGGCTCACCTGGGTATCAGGTTGAAGCAAATGTTCCTAGCAGCCCTGCTTATGATGACAAATACCTTCTCATTTTTAAAGAGGGGTTAGTTGTGGAAGAAGATTTTTCTCTTTTCCTCCAGGGGGTTTCTCATGATATATTTTTACCTGGGATTAAAGAGAAAAAGATTATGTATGAGAAGCCAGAAGCAGCAGGTCCCACTGTCCCTGAAACATATATTTTTGATGGGACCACCAGTCTGGAAGAAGATCATAGGGATAAGGGTCAACCCTTTTTTGGTGAATGTTATAGTGATGATGAGCAACAAGCTTATCCTACATTTGATCACTATAAAGACATTGACGAACATGACAGTGAGAAGAGCCATCCTTTGGTTCCCATTTATGATGAATATGAATCTCATATGGGGGGAAGCCAAGAAGAAGAGGAAAAGGAACCAGAAGAGCAGCTGAGCACATATTTCATTTCAGAGCCAATCAGCGAGCAACCACCACCTGAGAACAACGAGCCTACGTCAGTCATCCACTCACCTATGCTTATCAGAGATATTTAGCCACATGTGAGCAACTCTGTAGCAGAGGAGGCTTCCTGCCACCCATTTTCCAAAATTTGCCACTCATTCTATGACCCTGTTAGCAAATACATGGAGTGGCATGTACTTTATGCCTTGGAGCTGCCTTATTTCATATCAACTTCAGCCTGTGAGGAGAAGTTGAAGAGTGTAGTTGTTATGTTGTCATGGTTACACCATCTGCTGGTGACCATCGGAAGAAGGAAGGAGATTCTATTCAGGAAGCTTCTTGGATGGCTATGGTGGAAGTTTTCTTTCACCTAGCCCCATGTAAAGGATTTTATTAGCTTAGGACTGTACATAAATAAGCTCCTTGGAGCGTCTATGTTTAGTTTCTTTGGTTTTTTACTTTTTGGCATATATTTCTTAGCAGGAGGTTTGAGATTGACTCCATATCCCAACAACAAGGCACTGAAATTGCAAAATGAGTTCTTAGAGCATCACAGGGATGACTCTATCCCCCATGGAGTCTAATGTTAGCACCAATTCTTGCAAGTGGGGTTCTTTTCCTCGATTTCAAACCCTTGATGTAAAATGCAAAGAAATGGGGTTTGAAAACCCATCAAATGCATTCTAGTCCAAGGTCACAACCATGAGCACAATAATCAATGCACAAAAATCCATTTCGGAAGGAAAATGCAAGCAGGCGAGCGAGCAGTCTGATTTCAACGGCAAGGATCAATTGGCAAAGCAGATCGATGGTCGGTGGGAAATCCCAGTTAACAGAGTTGCACCATGATTAGCGCAATGGATAACGCCTATATTACAAATCTGGGACATCTGATCCAGTCGGGACAGGTGGCAGCCAGTCAACATTTGAGGGATCAACGTTTCGGGAGACAAGGGACCTCCCATTCACTGCAGCTGAAATTGTCGATCGGCGAAATGTCGAAGGCACCTTTTGAGCTGAGCCCACATTCCTAGCACCAGGTCACATCAAGCGAGGTTGGGAATGAAGGAAGCCCCCTTTTAAATAAAAAATGTTATCTCGGCCATTCACCTGAAGGACACACGGCGCACATTCGTGCTTTCATAGTTTAGTCAATCAGGATTTCAAGGAAGAAGCGCATCGTGAACTCCTGGTGCAAGAAATCCCGAAAGGATTAGGAACATTGATTAGGAGGACATGCGGTGCATGATCTGAGCCACGGGTGGGGCCCTTCAATATTTTCATAGTGTCAACGCTGATGACGTAATCTTAGTTGTCCATCCAAAAGGATGCATGGTGCGTGATCACATCGGCATGTCGGCATTCAGGAGTTCTAAGGGTAAAGGCTTCACATATCAAAGCCCCGAACCCAGAAGCATCGAAATCTCCTTTGAGGATAAGCATAGGGTCACGGCCCATGGTCACTGGATGGAGTAGAAAAGGCTATACATAGAGGGACAAAAGTGCCAAGTTGAGTTTCAGAAGGGGAGCACCGTGTTCTCCAGATGTCGGTTCGACTTGATCTCAATCCTGATACCTTCTTGGAAAAAATGAAGAAGAGAGGGGGTGGTTGAAACCTAGCCTCACCCATTAATTACAAGGTATGGAGGCCTCGACAGGAAGTCCACCCGAGGTGGTCCTCTGTACTAGTTTTTTCCCACAGAATCCATGCCGAGTCCTCGACTCCCTAGGGAAGTCTGCGCATGCTAATTCAACATTTAAGGGCTTAGCTACCCCCTGGCGCGAGCCATGTAGAATTAAGGTGGCGTATGACAGAGGAGTGCAGGCCATATTTGATTGAAGAGACACCTCATCCTGAAAGTCTAGGAGGCCTCTGATGGGCAAATGTTTAGGAGTATATATACTTAGTTTTGATATTTTTCGAAGGATCGATGGTAGAGCGAAGCTCCTGATTGTAAATTTTTAACAGACACTCTAGTTCTCTGGCACGAATGATTTTAAGGATGAAAATTTATTTTAAAATGTAGAAACATTGGCGAATATTACTAATCCTTCATATGCCAACTATAAAATGTTGGCGATATTTTTATAAAAATACTTAAATTTCTAATTATTTCATATAGTTTATATAAAATTTTGGCGATTTTTAAGGTAAAATAATTTTATCCTATAGAATTTGGGCGAATCATTTTTAGAATGGCGAATCAATTTTTGGGAAAAACCATGGAAAATTATCCCATGAGCGAAATTTATCCCCTAAAATCATCCCTTTGAATCTCTGGTTATGCATCTGTATGTAAGATTTCTTGTTTAATAACAGAGAATTTTCTCACCCCATCTAGTTTTCATCTCATACTGAGGGAGTTCATGATTGACTAATTCACATGAATTATTGCAATTATGTTATGATAAAGGATTTATTGTTGCATTGTTGTATTCTCCAGTTTTCTTCTTTTGAATGTAAGAAGATCTTGCGTTTAGATGTTTTCTCCTACAGTCTGTTAGAAACCTGATGTTTACGACAAACCTTTGCAGTTCTCTTATACAAGTTTTCCCCTTACTCACCCTTACTACTACTCATTTTCTGAAGTTTATCTAATACCTCACTTTGCCATGCATGCCGGGCCTAGTTTTGTAGTTAGAACAACATTGTTTTGAGTTAACTTCCATTCGATCACCCCTTTTTATAAACAAATCGTGACATAAACTGATGGGCGTCGGGCTCTACTCCTACTGCAATTTAAGAGTGACTTCTAATGCTAACACAACCTTGGTTGATGAATTGGTCATGCCGATGCAATATTTGAGTGATCCCACTCCTCTTTTGGGGGGTATGAGCCTTCATACCACATTGTCTCACAACCTATTCAACTAGTGGTTGAGGAAGTGGTCACGTCGATGCAATCTTCGACTAATCCCGCTCACCTCCTGGAGAGTGTCGAGCCTACCAAAGTGGTCATGCCGATTCAATATTTGGTTGATCCTACTCTTATGATGGGGAGAGATGTGTCTATTGATTATGTTTTTAGCATTTCCAGTTCAATGTTTTCAAAACAATGGGGCATTCCTCTCACTTCGAGCACACCCCCTCCAAGTCCTAGCATGGTTTCCTTTGATTGGAATGACCTTATTGAGCCTCATATTCCTTCTTATTCACCCTTTCAAATAAGGGTTGAGTTTAATTCAAATAACATTTACTGATGTATTGTAGATGAAGGAGAATTCACAAGTATTTTATCCTCCTCATCTTGGCAAGCTTTGGTTTCTCCTGAGTTTGTGTCATCTTCGCATGAGCTGTTGGATTTTGATAGATATCCTAGGGAATATTTGGGGGTTCTTCCTCAATTTACTATCTTATTAGGTGGGAATATTTTCCTTGTCGATGTTATAATGGTGCAACTACCATTATATTTCAATATGCTTCTCGGGCATGATTATGTATATGCTATGAATGTTGTAGTGTCTACACTCTTCTAGGTGTTGTATTTCCCTCACAATGGACGTGTTGTCACTATTGACCAGTTGGAATCTGATAATCACCATCCTAATTCAGTGTTAGTTCATGCTACCCCTTTATATGTTCCTAGTATTTGTGTAGACTCTACCCCGCCACAGGTAAATTATGTGGCATCTTATCCTCGATGTTAAATTTCTTCTAAGAAGGAACTTGTACAATCATGTTTTCCTTCTCGAGACATGATCTCAGTAATTGATCAGTTTTGTTATCCAATGAGAGCATGGGAGCCCTTTCTTGCCCCTCTTGGTCTAAGTGATATTGAGTCTCCTTTTGATTATGATATCACTGTTTTTAGATCCTCAAGCCCTTGTGTTTGTAAATCTTTGTTGATATACTCTGCCATTCCTGGCTAGAACCTTCATCATCATATGGAATATGGTTAGCTTACTTCTCCCTTTGGGACTGTCGAACCTCCTCCTTCGTATGATTTCTCATATTTTGAATTGCCTTCGGATGAGGCTATCCTTGAATCCATGAATGCAACTTCTATACTGTGTGAAGACTTACACCGTGGTTTGTGTTTTCTTCCCTTTTGGGAGACTTTCTAGGTTGACTATCGAAGAGACTCTTGATTAGAACCTAGTAGTTGGCTATACCTAAGCTACTACCAGGCATGAGCTGTAAGTCTGTGCGGTACCTTGTACATATTGTACAATCCAAGTTTGTTTTTTTCAAGTTTTGTATTCATTAGCACCTCTTATTTTCCAAAGTTTCTATCTATTTTAGATTTATTAACTTTTGGATGAGTGTTGTTGGCCTTATATGCAAGATCTTGGAGACATTTTTCCTTGCCATTTGTTCATTGTATCGATCCGTTCCGACATGTATTGACATCAAAACTAGCATATAGCTTAGGTATTTACGTACTTTCATTTTTTCATTATTTGTTTCCTGGTTCATTTGGCCTTAGGATCGACCCCACTGAAATGTGACACAAAACCTTCTATATTGGTTTAGAACTATCATAATTAGGTGGTAGAGACTACATCTACATGGATTCCCTAGGTATATCCTTTGTTGCATTTTGGCATCCATGCTTTGATTTTTGACTATAGGCTTGGGAGTCCTTGCTATTCCCGTCATGATTACATATTTAAGCCTCACTCTTCTTGTTAATCATCATTCTTGGCCTTACCCACAGGAATCCCTAATGAACACGCTTTGTTGGCTTTCAAGCTCACTTTAAATTTTTAAAGAAACATCCAACGAGAATGTATTTATTATTTTCGATCTTGTATGGATTACTTGAGAAAATTAACCCCCTGGAGTCTTCTTTAATCCCTTTTCAAACTCTCTAAAATTGAAAATATTTCTGAGTGATCTTGTTTCCCTTCACGCTCACCAAACTCAAATTTAAAAGCACATATATCCAGCGGTAGTTTACCCCTTTTTCGGTCTGGATGGATAATTTTACAAATAAATGTATGCTCTAGGAACTTCGGTTCACTAGAAGAGTATTCTCAAGTGTAATTTTAACCCTTTTTCGAGCCTGAGGGACTAAATTTCCGAAAAAGGAACATTCTCCTTGGTTTTGGTTTATCTCTTTTTCAGGCCTAGGATATTACTTATGAAAAAGGAACCCCCCAGAGCCCATAGTTAAGATCTTTTCAGACTCCCTAAATATGAAAAGGTCATTGAGTGACCTTTTTCCTTCACACTCGTTAAAATTGTTCCAGAAGCACATCTACTTGGAATGAGTTTAACCCTTTTTCCATCCAGTAGATTATTCAGGAAAAAGGTACACCTCAAGAGATTCGTCTCACCGAGAGAGTTCTCCTTAGTTATATTGTCTTTGTCACACTCATTAAAATGGTTTTAAAGAGATGTATTTTCTTTATAATTTTAACCCTTTTTAGAATCGACTAGACTAATTGCAAAAAAGGAACTCCGTGGAGTCTTATTTTTGCGTTTTCTCATACTCTCTAAACGTGAAAAAACCACTAATCTTACCTTCTCTGGCCTCATAAAAATTAACATGGAATGAGTCTCATTGTGTCATGCTTAATCACATTGCGGGTCTCATATTTGCGTCTTTGGCCTAATTTCGGATCGATGTTGCTCTCAACTAAACCTTTAAATCATTCCTTATACGCAAACCTTGCAAAACTTTTTTCCTTTTCAATCCGACACCTTGATCCATGGAGGAATTTTCCCCGAGTGTCCTTATCCTACACATGTCTCCTTGCCTTTAGCATCAGTATGTTCCATGCGCTTGGAACCCGTTTTCTTTCTCGTGACATTCATTCCACCTTTTAAATGTAGCATTATTTTATTCTTTTTCAAGCTCATTAAAACTTTTAAAAATATAAAAAAATCAAATATTCCAAAAAGAGGGGACGAGAAATATACATTATTTTTTCGACAACAAGATAGTCACCCTTTGAAAAAGCACATCCTTATGTTTGTTTGTCAAGCATTTGGATTTAGTATGACCTTAGGAAGTTATTCTTGCTACATAGATTTATGTCCTCCTCCATTTGGTTACTCTTCCAAACATATGGAGAGTTTGTGGTGCCTCCTGCATCAAAGAATTATGTCAATATTATGCTTCGTGAGTCTAATGATCTTTCTTTATTTTTTCCAAGGGAAGTTTTATCCAACCTGAGTTTTCCATTCTGCATTTTGTGTGTTGAATTTCATGAGTCGGCCATCCTAAGAGTCCAGTCAAGTCCAGATTCAAAATCAAAAAAATTTATTTTCCTGATCATCAAGATCCTCCATTATTTTCCGAATGGCATGTCGAAGACCTCAGGGTAGTGAGTCTTACACTCCTATTTTACTCCTACCTAATTTATTGAATATCTTGAAGTTGTTGCTAGAGAAATGCATTCCTCATCTCCATCCATAGGCATTGATACTTCTTTAAGATTCAGATTATAGTGTACTTGAATATCATTGAATGATTTTGAGATGTAGATATGTTGTGTATTGCTCGGGGATACACTTTATATAGAAATTTATATGACATGGATTTGTGGTGTACTTGATTGGAAGCCATGATTATTTCATCCCGAGCATGGGTATTCTCTCCTTAGAGAGTTTATTGTTGTTTTTCTGATGGCACCTTGCGAATTTTGGTCCCGGGCACACTCAACTTCATGCATTCCCACTGGTAAAGACATTGTATTGTATTCCAGCCATTAGTTTCTCTTACGGCCTCACACATTATGGGGCATCTGTTATAGCCCTAAAATTCCCTACTTATTCATACATGGAATTGGCCTTTCTACTTGCACAATTTGCCAAATCACTACTGAGAATCTCTTTTTAAAAGACCATATTTTGGATCATGTACGCACCCTGATGCACTACTTCTAGAATACATACGCTATATGCATACTATACATCCCAAGAACATACACTAGATGCATACTAAACAACCCATGTTTACCTCCAAAAGTTGCAAAAAATAAAAAAGTTGTAAGGAATTCGGCAGAGTTAAAGATCTATTGGAGGTTTCCTAACCATTTCACCCATTGTAGCCCATCCCCAAACTGAATAACTATCATTTTTTCATATAAAAGGAGGTCTTGGGGTCCCATTCCAAGATCAATCATTAGAATGGAGAAATTCTACCCAAATCCCTTTCCTTCCTTTGCCAAGTATTTGCAGGCCTTTCTGATTTTTTGCCTCAACATTCCCTCTCTAGCCTTTTATCTTATACAATCCCTTCCCTTTTCCTAAAGTGATCAACTGATTGTGAGACAAGGCATTGTGAAGGTGCACTCAGAGCAACATCAAAACGATCTCATACTAGGTTCATGGAGCATCGACCTACAAAATTTGTAATTTTTCGATCTTTGGATTTGAATAAAAGAATCTTTTTCCTATCCCAAATGATATATTTATGTTTTTCATTTGATTTATCCATAATGGTTTATATCTAACCCTAATATTGATGAGTAGAAATAGAATATTTGTAGTGTTCTTTTCCTAAGTGTTCTCCCAGGTCATCTTTGGGAGGAGACTAGCAGCCTAGGAAGCTACAAAGCTGGAGGAGGTCTACATCGAACGTTTGGACCAAAGGTACTACCTCTTACCTATTTTTCTATCTCTTTCTTTTCATCCATTTAGAGTGTTTTGGGTAGTTTAGGAATTAGATTTTATTTTAAGGGATATCATACGTCTGTCTGTACTTTGACCCTGGTATAGTAATAGGGTGATTTTCCCCACTAGCACATGTGTCGGGTCCTTGTGTAGGTACCAATAGGACTATTTCCAACAATTGTTGTAACTTCATACATTGGTCCTGCACTTGCGTTTTTAGTTCTTCCTATTTCTTTGTGGTCTCTTCGAGGAATTCCTCCATGGCATCCCTTGGTTGGTATCCAATTATGTCCATGTTGTCATCTATTAGTGTGTAGAGAATTGGTGTCTTTTGGGAATTTTTCTTCTTCCACATCGATGAACCTGTGCTTTGGTCCTATCAGTTCTTCCCTATCTTAGGTGGGGGTTGTGGAGGTTGGTATGTTGGTTTTGTTTCTGGTGCATCCTCCATGTCATTTCCTTGACTGGTGTCCTCTACATCATTTTCTCGGGGGTCCATCTCTACATCTGTGTGTTATGCCACCTTGGTGTTCACCTATTGCGTTGTTGTATCCCCTTGTGTTGGGACCTTCTAGTATGGTTCCCAACCAGATTTATTCTTATGTTATATTGTATTTTGTTTGGACCCACTCCTCCCTTGGATCCTTCTAGGATTTAAATTACATGTGATGTATGTCTGCGTGAAACTCCACTATTGGTCCATATACATCCACCAATTGTGGTGACATGCATGGTGCATTCTAGATACTATGTCAAATCTTTTCAGCATAGATAAATAATTCTATGTTGTTGTTCATATGTCTCCTCTTATTTGTTGAAAACCATAAATTATGGTACTTTGTTGCTACGCATGGATTCCATATCAAACCTAAGAAATGTGCATCCTTCAGATCTCCCCATGTTGTGAAGGAAATCAAAATCAAAATCCAAGGGTAGTGAAACTCCATTCCCTTATATTGGGATTCTACGCAGTCTATTAGGAATGGGTTCAATAGGAATATCGCCTAGCTCATTGTAGTGCCTTCTACACATTTTTCTTCTACAACTATTACACATGCTGGTACTTGATACTTCCTGCACTTTTGTAGCATCTTTCATGCTAACATCTGTGTCATTATTCGAATGTTTGTGTCGCATATAGTTGGCACATCCATGCCACACACCGCTCTAACCATGAGAAATTTCATTCGCATGGCCTCTAACTATGCTCTCTCTTTATTTTTTTCTACAAATAATAGAGCACGATCTTCCCCCTAGGTTGGAATCCAAGTGTTTCTTTCTATCAAGTCTTTAGCAATAGATTTATCTTTTCCAACCACATATACCTCCCAAGCACACAACATAAGAGAATTTTAATGCATGCATTGAATTCATTTTTGCATTCAAAGTGTGGGTGTAGAACAGGTTGAGGAGGCCTTCTTGCTTCAATCCTCTGGCCCAAACCTTCGTTACTGGTATGCTATGATGTTTGATTGGATATACTTTGAGCTCCAGGTATTCATGGGGCACAAGTTCAAGGAAATTTTCCAAATCAGTAATGTTGTGGTATCCATATTTTAGTTGGGGTACCTTCCCCAACATGTCTTTGTCAAGGATGACTTCCTTTGGAATGTTACAGGTCACCAATGTATAGTTTGGAGCCTTATATAATGTTATCAGTGGGGCGTCATCCTTTCTAGGTGGTATGTAGTCACAAGGAAACCTCGGTTCCGATGAAGATGCACCAGGGGTTTTATCAATCTCTGGTTCGACTGCTAGATCTCTATTGTGACTCTTCCTTGGTACAACTATTGTTTCGCATGTGGCTCTCAGTGGCATCATTTTTGTAGTTAAGTAGTCTTTGACAGGTGTTGGAGATCTGTATCTCATTCGATCTATGTTCTCTCTATTTTTCTTGTAATGTTAAGTAACAATATCTCGTGTTTGGTAATCCTGGCTACTTTTATATCATTTTTCTAGTTTTTCATTGGTCTTCACACCTTCCCTTCCATCTCATCTACCCATAGTGTGACAGGTGTTTATGTTAATGGTGCGTTATTTTCAAATCTGTTATTTGATTTCCGTCATGTACTACCCCTCTATCATGCATATCAGTGGAAATTTTCTTTTATTCACTATCATTATCATGGACTTATGACCTGGATTTATGGTGGCTTTATTATTTGTTATAGCATCCATTTTATGAGTTGTCCTTATTCGCCCGTAATTGTCATTTCCACCCTTTTCGTACTTTCAATGGTCTTGTCGTGTGGGATGGGGAAATTACTACTGTATAGTTTATCGTTGTTGTGTATATTATCCTTGGTTGGTGAAATTTCACCTCTCTATCTAGATCCCATTGTCATTATTTATGTGTGCATTCTCTCTCTCTCTCTCTCTCTCTCTCTCTCTCTCTCTCTCTCTTTTCTCACGTGGTTCCTCCTATTTCACAGATTACCGACCCTCTTGATAGAGTTTTAACTGACTGTCATTCACCCTTCCTTTCAATGCTTCTCCATTAAGTGTATCCAATTGTGCAACACCTACCTCTTTCACCTCCTTGATCACATATGGTGTTAACCAGTGCATACAAAACGTCCTTGGGTGTTTCATAAATTTTCTATCTTATAGTAGTTCCAAGTCGCCTACATGCAATTTTTTCGGCTTAATGTGTATATCATGCCATGTTTTTTCCCTTTCCTTTTGAACTTGTTGGTGAGATCTTTCGATCAATATATCCTCCTAAATTTGTACTAGTTGTGATAGGCATTCATGTATTGCGATCGAATCTAAAATATCTATGATAGCTACGATGCGCAGGTTCAGTACAATAAACTCCATCGAAATTACTGCCTCCTTCCTGTATACCAACCTGAAAGGTGTTTTCCCTATCAATTTCTTACTATTTGTCCTATATTCCCATAATATAGGAGGGACTCTTAAGTCTGAGTCATCTCTTCCTACGTTTCATATTTTTGTCAGTACATTCTCTAGGATTTTGTTGAATGCTTCCATTGTGCCATTGGCTTACGGTTGGTATGGCATACTCTTTTGATGGTGAATTTGGAATTGTTCGATCAAGTATGCTATGCTATTATTGATGAAGTGTGTCCTTGACTCATTAATGTTCTTGGACATCCAAATCGAGTTACTATATTCTCAAAAAAAAAGTACGTAGTAGTTTCTGCACTGTAATCTGTAACTGGCATGACTTATTCCCATCGAGTCAAATATTGTGTTGTTGTAATGATGTACCTATCCCTTCATCTTCTTGTTGGTGGGTTGATTGGTCCAATGAAGTCTATGGCCCACTTATCAAAAACATGTAATGTAACTTGTGGATTCAATGGAATCTCATCCCTTCTGGAGGGATTTTCGACCCTTTGACAAACATCACATGTCTAATAGTATTCCTTTGCATCCCTATGGACTGTAGGACACCATATTGAAATGCATAATGTATTTTGCGCAACAGATTTACCTGCATAATTTCCTTCTTCTAGTTTTTCATGCACTTTTTCCAATATAATTGGTTGTTCATGTTCAACCACACAACGTCGCAAAATTCCATCTGCACCCAGTTTATACAGGCTTCCTGCAATCAATTGGTATTTCTTGTCCTTCACTACCAACTTCTTTTTTTGCACAACCATCATGTTTGAGGGGGCCATCCTTGTTCTTAAGAACTTTACAATGTCTGTAAAATAATCGCCCACCATGTTAACCGAAAATAATTGTGTATCTGGAAATATGTCATCAATGTTTCCTGCCTCTTCTCTTGAGAGTATGTGTGACAAGTGATTTGGTCCCGCATTAATTTTTTCCTGGTTTTACTACTACTTCAAATTCATATTCCTTGAACAATAGGAGCCGTATGAAAATACTTCCCCCCAACACTGGATTTTTGACCAGATATCTTAGCACAGAATGGTAACTGCACATCTTAAAGTTTGAGCCTAGCAAGTAGTGTCTAAACTTTTGTAGGACATAGGCCATAGCCAATCCCTCACATTGTTTTGTGGTAAAGTTTTTTTCCATTTTTGAGATTTTCCTACTTGCAAAATTGATTGGGTGATCTATCTCTCCCTCACCTACCTGTGACAATATCATGCCTAATGCTATTAATAATGCATCCACATGTACATGCAAGTCCTTGTTCCATTCTGGGAAAATTAAGATCAACACAACTACTAACTTTTGTTTCTGTGTGTCTAGTCCTTTTTGACAACGGTTATTCCACTGGAACTTTGCTTCGTTTTTCAGTAATTTTTCCATTGAAGTTGTAATATGTGCATATCATTTGATAAATTTCCTATAATACTTTGTGTGACACAATGTTTCTCGTATCTTTTTGAATGATGTGGTTGGTTGTAAGTCTATATTAATTGCAATCTTTGCAGGATCAACTAATATACCTTGTTTTCATACCACGTGTCCCAATAATATTCCAAACAGTGCACAAAAAAAACACTTCTTTAGGTTGAAGGATATGTGATGTTGTCTACACCTATCCAAGATCAATCTTAGTAATTCAACATTATACTATAATAGGATAAATACAATCCATTCATCCAAGTAAACTTTAAGAAACTTATGAATAAACTCCTTAAACAATACGACAACTACTCTTGAAAATACTACAGGTGCGTTCTTTAACCAAAATGACATCACTGTGTATTGAAAACCTCCATATTCTATTGTGAATGTATTCTTAGGGCTATCTTCCTATGTAGTTTTTATTTGATGGTAGTGTTACACATCAACATTACTCACTTTGATAAGTGTCGCAAGTGTCGCCTGCTGCTCACAAGTGTCGCAAGTGTCTCAAGTATCAAGCAAAGGATACTTCCATGATGACGACACTAAGGAGACACTTAAAATGCCTCAAACACTTTATTTGAAGGAAGAGGAATGGATAACTGAAGATAAGAACCTCTTGCCATCTAAAAGAAGCATTCAATCTAAAGTTTTAGGAGAGAGCGCTCCCCTATATCACCCTTAGAAGAGCTGGTGCTCCCCTATAAAGTGCTAGGGAGTGTTATAACACCAAAAAACCCTTATGAGGGAGCGCTATGGATTTTTGGAGCACTGGAACCCCCCTAAAGCCTACTAGGGAGCGCTATAGTGCTCTGATGGCCCTTTTGAGGGAGCGTTGTCCAATCTGGGCAGTAGTTGATCTGTTGAGGAGAATAAGGGGAAAATATTTCAATCTTGGAAGGCAGTTGCATTCGAATTCCTGGTTCAGCCATGATCTTAGGGAAGATCCCTGACTCAAGGAGGAAAATCCTCAACTTACCCTAAATATACCTCAAGAGGTTAGGCCTCTCTAAACCTATATAAGCAAGCTCTATCATGGTGGAAAAGGGGGGGAAGAATTGGAAGCATGAAACCTATGATCTCATAGGAAACATACAATGAACTGGAGGAAAGTAATCAATAAAGTTGATATCGTCTGGATCGTGGATCTTTTGAGCAAGGGTTGGAAAAAGGGGACTTGACGAAGCTGTCGCATTCACATCTATGGTTGTAAGTTACTTCTGTCATTGTTCTCATCAATATGCCACGCTTGGCCTGTTTCTTTCTAGTTTGTGTTTAATCTCACATGAACTTATCTCTGATATATAGATCTATTTCAAGCTAATATCAATAGAGTAGGAAGCGGTTGTACTATTGTTTGTCTACAGAGCTCATTGAGTAGCGAAAGATTGGAGCTCAACTTGCAGCGTGCAGGGACAAATGCCGGAAAAAGGTACTTATTTTCTCCTTCCTCATCATACATTAGTTTGTATATATTTGAAAGGAAGTCAGTGTCCACGTTAAGCGTCTTTTGTCTTAAGAGTTAAGAGTCTAGCTCTCAAGAGGAGATATACCTATCCGCAGGGAGATTTTCCTTCAACAGAAACTGGCGACTCCACTGGGGAAAGTATCGAATTGAAAGTTTTGGTTTTGATTTTTCCTCATAGACCTTGTCTTACCCTTTGATTGTTTTCAAACCTGGTTCACCCTTTTTTGATTGATTTCATGAGCTGATTGACTCCTTACCCCATCACACTCAGCTTGGTTTCCAAAATTCGACTGAAATTTTGGATTTTTAAACATTTTCATGAGATTTTCAAGCCTAGTGCCCCTGTGGTTGTGTTAACAGAGCGCCAGTGCTCCCTGGATGTGTTAGACAGAGCGTTATAATGCTTGGTGCCCTTTACACCAGAGCACCAACCCTCTTTTGGTAAAAAACCTTTTCAGAATTTCTTTTTCCAGGGTCCAGTCTCTCTGTTCCACTTGCTGAGCCTCTCTGTGAGTCAATGTTTCTTCCCACTCAACTTTGACATCCCTCCTTCTGAGGAACAAATACCTTTCTATTTAGATTTTGTATCCTTGTTCATTATTCTTGAGTTTTTCTGATGTTGGGAGTTTGAAACCAATGCACTGTTTTTCTCTCTTTTTTGACTGAGCAAGAAACTTTGGTGAAGGACATCAGAAGTCTACGAATATCTTCATTTGGTTTTTGTTGAGGTCATTGTTCTTCAACATCTCTTTTTTGTGTGAAATTCTTGGTTTTCTTTCTTTTCTTTTTTTTGCTTCTTGATTTCAATCACAGTAAGAGGATGTATTGTTTGTACACAACCTGCTTATGCTTGTCTGAGTTTCCTTGATTCAAAAGGTTAATTAACAGGAGAAGTGCCATTTTGGATTAATCATTGTTCGCACACAAACAATAAAGAAACATCTTCATGATTGATTTGCATATTAGAAAACATTTTCGAAAAGTTTTAGCACCACATCGGATTTGATTGAAGAAAATTTGTTTTGAGGACATTCCTTCTTAGTGTTTGTTAGTGAAAATAACTCTCTATCTCTCCTTTAAATAGATATTCATTGAAAACAAATGATTTCTTATCATCTTTGATTCATTTTTGGGGGATTGAGTCATCATTCCATCCGTTTCACTTCCATGCACCCCTTTTGAGTAAAGAACAACTATAAAATGAACGCTAATTAAAAGCTATCTAGAACATTTTATTTTCTAGGATCCTCCACCGACAGTAGACTAGGATTAGTACTTTGGATTAGGCTGTGAGCATAACTCTCCAAAGTTTCCAAAACAAACATTAGCATCTTGAGCTAGGGAGAGTCAAATCCAATTGTCGTATAAGTCTGCCTGGGATCCCCCTCTCCCACAGGGGTTACACACGAGGTCTCACTCGGGAAAGCTACGGAGATTATCCCTCCGTGGTTTGACTGATTGTAATGGTCAGATCGTATTATGGGGATCGCTTAAAGGTATACCCACAATGTTGAGTGGAAGCCTTTCAAGTTGATTTTGGGCGAGATACCCTGCCCGTACGTTCGGACTGGACTGTCGACTGTACCCGCCCAAGGGCTAACTGCGAATTGGTAACCTTAGTGGCCATAATATTTAGGGTCTTATACAAGGTGATGGTGAAGGGAAGTCTCACTGTACCTGGGACAGACATTGGTCAAAATCACTCGGGCTCCTTGGAGGGTAAATCCACAATTACTGCGTGGAAGCTTGCACCAAG
>JZKD02S2399266.1:233263-283654 GCA_000966675.3 Picea glauca
TGCTTACTCAACCTTTTCCACAGCAGCAATCTTTGGTTTCTCAAACCCCCACTCTAGGGGGCGGTTCCAACCAACCCCATGATGAGGCCTCGACAAGTGCCCACATTTACATGTTTAATGGGATTAATCTGACCACTCACACTATGACATATGACACACCGATTAAACCTGATAAGCCGAAGACTACTAACGGTTCTTTACCGGACCCATTACCATCTTCCGTTAGTCATCCGTCTGGACCGCTCCAAATCAAGAAACCTTCATTTGACTCCATCTTACGAGCTCCCAAGAGAACTATCCGAAAATCTACCTTTAATCCTAGTTCGCGGGCTGCCCAAAACTACAACATCGTTGAAGATTTGGCTCAAGCACCATGTGTTATGTCTGCTTTGGAAGTTCTACAACACTGTCCCAGCCAATGTAGAACGCTCTTGGCTTCCATCGACACTTTCAATCCTGAGTCATCTAATAGCCTCACGTTTAATCTGGATGGTCATCAACCTCGACTCTCCCACCAACTAGCTTTTCATATCGATGTTGTTGTACACAATCAACAAATCCACCGAACTATCTTGGATGAGGGATCCTCTACTTGTGTCATGTCTTTAGCTTGTTGGAAAGGCTTAAAATCACCTGCCCTTAACAAATCCCCTACGATGTTACACGCTTTCGATGGGTGAGGTTTTCATCCTCACGGACTTTTACAATCCTTAGCCGTTCAGTTGGGCGACAAAATTGTTAATGTTGATGTCGAGGTGGTCGACGCCCCCCTTGATTACAGCCTACTACTTGGATGAAGTTGGTTCTACGCTATGACTGTCGTCGCCTCGTCGGTGTTTCGATGTGTACAATTCCCCCATCAAGGCAAAATTGTCACTATCGATCAACTAGATTTCTGTACACCCGACGCTCGTGCCCCTGTCACCAACAACATTCCTTTTTTGGGAGACCACCAAGTTACGTATGAAAGCATTGGTGTTGGCTTGTTGAAATATTCTAGCCTCATGGGTACCTTCTCTACACCACTTCCACCCACCACACATCATATTGCCTCCATCAATATGATTTCGACTATGGCTTATCAATCTTTGGAATCATCTAACCCTTGGATTGTACCTAGTCCTATGGAATTCGATGTACTAGGTGACACCATGCCACTTAGTCCAGCCGAGGACGCATACATTTCTATTCAATCTGCCTCTCCATGTCGTACGCTTTCCATGATATCAAGCATATTACAGAACCTTACCTCGACGACTTACTTTCCCACTCATCTAATCGATCAGATCACATTGATCACTTACGGGCTATTTTTCTTCGATGTCGGTTTTATCGTATCCGCTTGAACCCACATAAGTGTATTTTTGCTGTCGAATCCGGTCGACTCCTTGGTTTTGTTGTCTCCAAAGATGGGATTCGGGTGGATCCTTTAAATATTAAGGCTATTCTAGCCTTACCCCCACCTACTAGTTTGACTCAACTCCAAAGTTTGCAAGGAAAAGCAAACTTCCTTCACCGTTTCATTTGTAACTACGTTGAGATAACTAAAGGATTCATGTGATTGTTGCAGAAAAACACCACTTTCATCTGGGACGACATCACTCAATGATCATTTGATGCTCTCAAGCATGCCTTGACCCACGCACCTTTGTTGCATCCTCCAGAGTATACAAAGGACTACATCCTTTACTTAGCTGCCTCCACTTCCACTATTGCAATGGTGTTAGTTCAAGAGGACCCCAACGACGAGGAACATGTGATCTATTACCTGAGAAAGAGTCTATCTGGACCTGAACTCCGATATTCACATGTAGAGAAACTGGCTCTGGCAGCCGTCATTGCTGTCCAGATATTTCGCCATTACATCTTACTACGCACCACCACGGTGATTACGGACTCAAACCCCATGTACCACGTCTTGACACGTCAAGTGCTCAGGGGAAAATACTCTAAATGGATTGTCATCCTTCAATAATTCAATCTTGAATTCGCGAAGTCCAAAGCCAAAAAGTCCCTTGTGTTTGCAGAGTTCATCTGCGACCTCCCCCATGCTGATGAAGATATCGAACCTAGAGATTCTCTCCCTGACGAAACTCTTTTCCTCATCAGCACCTCTAATCCTTGGTATGGAGACATCCTCCTTTACCTCCAAACCCAACGCTTTTAGCCTAACACTTCCCATGAAGAGAGTCGACGTATTCGCCACCATTCTCGTCGTTATCTTATCGTCGACGACACCTTGTATCACTGTGGTATTGACACTATCCTTCGACGATGTCTGATTCATGTAGAGGCTGAACACGTTTTGAATGACTGTCACCTTGGAGCCTGTGGCGGTCACCTTTCTGGGATGGCCACAACCCAAAAAAATCTACGTGGCGGCTATTTTTGGCCCTCGATTTTCAAAGATTGTATTGAGGTAGTCAAAAAATTCCCACCCTGCCAAGTTTTTAATAATAAGGCACACACCCACCCTACTACGCTGCACCCTATTATCGTAATTAGCCCCTTCGCCAAGTGGGGTATCGATTTTATGCATTGTAAGCCTACCTCAGCCGAGGCGCATGGTTATATAATCATCGTCGTCGACTACTTTACAAAATGGGCTAAGGCTATGCCTACCTTCCTGAACAATGGTTGTACCACAACTCTTTTTGTTTTTAACCACATCATAACTCATTTTGGTGTACCATGTGCCATTGTCACTGATCACGGTGCACACTTTAAGAACCATATGATGAGTGAATTGCATGCCAAGTTGGGTTTTCACCATGAAAACTCATCCCCATACTATCCTCAGGCCAACAGACAATTTGAAGCCATCAACAAGGTCCTCAAAACCATGATTCAACGCATGGTAGGGGAAAATAAGACATCCTGGCATCTACAACTTTTTTCCGCTCTCTGGGCTTACCATACTTCCGTGAAAACTGCAACTGGGTTCACTCCTTTCCAGTTAGTGTATGGCATCGAAGTTGTTTTACCAGTCGAGTGTGAGATTCCATCTCTGAAACTTAAATTAGAACTCCTACCCCATACTTCTGCTGAAAAAGAACATTTCTTATATCTGACCAAACTGGACAAAACACGTCGTGATGCCACTCTCGTTAACGAGGCACATCAGAAACGGATAAAAAATCAATATGACAAATCCATCCATCCTCGGACTTTTGCAGAAGGAGACTTAGTCCTCCTCTATGACCAAGCTCATGACAAACTAGGGACAGGTAAGTTAGAACCTCTGTGGCATGGCCCTTACATTTTGAAATGTGTTCTGCACAGAGGCACCTACAAGTTAGTCGATTATGATGGAATATCTCTGGGAGAGCCTCAGAATGGGCTTTACCTTAAAAATTACTATGCCTAGATCACCTAGCATGTGTACATTGTACATTATTGTATTTTAGTGTGGTGTGTCTGTTTCTTTCGCGTCCTCAAGTCTTTACCTTTGCCACTCATAACTGTGCCTTGTGTTTTCATGCGCAGATGACGTCTTCCTTTCCTATCTTTGTTGGGTTTGCGGATGGTGCTAGTCGACACACCCGGAACATTGCTTCAGCAGAATGGGTCATTTACCAATTTGACGAGGTGGTGAGTTCAGGAGGTATTTTCTTAGGACTAGCGACTAATAACATGGCAGAATACCATGTTGTCATCGTAATTTTGACCCAAGCTTCCTCCCTAGGTATCTCTCGTATCATTGTTAACTTAGACTCCCAAATCGTGGTCTATCAACTCAATCGTATCTATGCTATTTGTAATCCTATCCTGCTACGTCTCCACCTACAAGTTCGTCGTCTTGAACAAATATTTGATTGCATCGAATACAAACATATTCCAATAGAACTCAACAATGTTTCGGATTCGTTAGCTAATTACATCATGGATCGATATCTCTCCCATAGATAAGGTTTCATGAAGGAAAACAAATTGTACATCACATGTAAATTAAAACACATCACATTAAAGGCATCATCATGTACAAATCTTTTGGCACTGTAAAAACTCGGAACTGTATATATATACACGCGACTGAAAATATTTTGATTACATCGAAAAAGTTTTTGGAAGAGCAAAATTTTGGGTCTTTACACCCATACAACATCGTTTGACAAGTCATACAAAAGATACAATCACCAGAGAGACTCTAATCTCTCTGCACTGCATTGTGCTGAGAGTAACATATCACTGCGTGCACTACACGTCTCAATAGAGAATTAACATTCTCTAGCACCCCCACAGTGTGTTTCTGTAGATGTAAAGGCACTTCTCTCCTCTGTAGAGGAGGAATGCCCATCATGAGGCCTTGAAGGTTTCTTTCAACCTCCCGGAGACCTATCACTAATGCCCCTGGATCTACTGCAACCGGAGCACCCCCGCGATGTCCTGGTACTGGTATCTCAGCCGGGTGCACTTCTCCCTTGTCTGCATGTTGAAAACAATACATCCATTAATAAATCTTCCATGTACCCAAAAAAATATATATATACGATAAAAACTTAAAACATAAAAGACTAGACAAGGTGTTGCTTAGTCTCTCACCTGACGCATCCCAATCTTCCCCCGCTGGCAGAATCAAATCCATGCTCCCACGAAAGTCCACATCGGCATATGGGAAGTATTCTATCCAAAGATACTAGCGTCTCATCCAAGCGAACAAGTCATCGGTGAAACAGAACTCTGACTCTGCCACTAGTCTCGGAGATAGACTAGTCCACCGTTCCATTCGTGGTTCTCCCACTGGTCGTACCGCCAATGCTATCTGAGGCTGCATCTGGGGGATGTGATCTAAGAATAATGATACCAAGAATGAACCATATCCGAACTGTTTCTGCCCCATCCTACACCGCGAAACTTGTTCCTTCACATTCCGAAGAAACCCTGCGCTCCAGTTAAATAGTGTTGGCTCCAAACACTGTACGTCGTAAGCTACCTATGATCTCGATTCCAGATGAGCGCTAGTTCTTCCCATCACACTCTTGATGGCAAACAAAATAGACCGAAGGGGTAACTCTCTAATATCCTTGATTGGGATTCTACCCCCCACCAGTATTGCTCTTGGGACACAATGACGTGCCAGATACACACTCACTTTCTCAGGAAGTGCCCTCTATCCGAAAAAAGCTATAGGAACCCCTCTTTTCGAAAGGCCAGTCAAGAAATATACATCTTCCAACTCGATGGTTAGAATCTATGTTCCGATCCGAACCCCTTGCTCCGCGACATCCCACAAGCTGATTATGTACTCAAGCAAAAGGATTTATTTCTTCATCTTCTGCAACTTGAAGAATTTTAGAAGGCCACAATCTCTCAACGCAGTCCACATACAAGGACTCCGCAAAGAAGCCAAATCATCGAGCTCATGCTCCCGTTCCTTCCACTCAATCATGGTTGTCGCCGAAATCACCTACAAACAAAAAAAAAAACAAAGAATTTCATTATTCAATTTTTCGGCAATTTCTTAAGCAATTTAAAAACTTGAAATCTATTGCCCACACTTTTCAAAAAGGACCACGCCCTCTTTTTATCACTCAATAATCATCACACAGAAATAAAAACGTTTTAAAATTGAAATAATTTTTATAATGGCTGCGTGGGCATATTTTTGAGGTTTTTATGGATTCTTCAACAAAAATGACCTATCTACTTAAGTATCAAGGCGTTGGCATCTAAGATATCACCCTCTAGAAGCGGTTTTGTAAAAGAATGTATTTTTCCCATCGTTTTCAATAGAGGCCGATTTGATATTTTTTGGAGTGACCTAGGGCTTCGTTTTTTAATTTAAATATTTCTATGGAAACAAATATTGAACCATGTAATTGAAAGAAGGGGAGATGAAGATCTACCTAGTCCAAACGGCAAGAAAAATGGTCAATAGTAGCTCCGGTATCAAGCAAAACAAGATCCACCTCCAAAGTGAGAATCTCCACTGCTACAAATCCTTATGCAAAATGAAATGGTAAATGAAGATATAAATTTCCATTTTTTATAAGGTATAGTCATTTGTGGGTTTCTTTAACAATATAATGGCTTCACTAAACCTCTGGATTGCAATTTTAACACTACAGGTTTCAAAGCAGTTCTGATCGTTTGTTTACCTTGTCAAACCCACGAGCATAGTCTTAGTTCGTTCTCAAGCTCGAGAATATAAGAACGCACCGGGTAGACTTTTATTTCTTTTTTGGACCCGTATGGACACATGAAAAAGGAACCCCTTGGAGTCATCTTTAAACTCTTTTCAAACTCTCTAAATATGAAAATATTGTCGAGTGATCTTGCTTCCTTTCACACTCGTTAAAAGGCTCGAAAGGGCATATTTCGAGTGGTAGTTTATCTCTTTTTCGGCCTCGTGATACTAACTGTATGAAAAAGGAACTGAGAGAGTTCTCTTTTAAGTGTTTTTCCAGACTCTATAATCATGAAAAACCTTCGAGTTTTCTGTCTTTGGACTCGCTAAAACGAACATCGACAGGCCCGTATGGGACCGAACCCTTACTTCTTCCAGTTCATTAAACAAAGGAAGAGGAACTTACCGAAGGTGAGTTATATCGAGCATGTGTTACCCTCCTAGAGCTCGTTAAATTAAAAAGAGGTACTCGTCTATCTGGGTGGGGGGAAATTTGAAAGAAGCAAGCCAAGGAGTCTCTTGAGAACATTACCAAGTAATTCTTAGAGTCTCCCTTGAACACGACACTTTGTCTTTTGCACGCATTTTAATCTGCCGAACCTCTACACTGAGCCAGTCCTTTGAGTTTCTTTCACTCCTTTGGGTCTCCTGACGTAAGTCATAGCATCCACTACATCATCAAGTTTTGGTCCACGTCATGTTTCTGCTGTTGTGCCTCAGTGTTCAAGGGAAGTATCTTCTTTGAGAGTTAGCCATCATAAATATCTTGTCTCAATACCCATGTCAGTCCATGTTCATTTGATCGACCAATTACATATCTGTGTCTATTTCATGTAGTTGATGGGGGATACATCAAGGCCCTCCTTCGACAAGTCTATTCCTGTCGACTTCAACACATTATCCAGGAACTAGGCTTAGAAACCAGTTAGTACTTTGGGTTCTGCATGCCTTAATGGCAGGCCTCCTCACATCCGACAGTGGGTTTACATCATTGACCTCTGATCGGATGATTCCACGGATGTTCGACTCCAACTCATCCATTCACATTCATTGCAATGTACTAGGGTACCTTGGGAATCATTGACATTAATGGTGATCTCCCTCATGCTTGTTAACAGTTTACATCATTGACTGGTAATCAAGTGGTTTCTACCATGTTCGACATCAGGACATCTATTCACATGGTTAGATTCGTACTACATTGGGAGCGGTAAGAAGACCCTGGGTTGAGTGATCACTTTGATATTTCATTTTCCCAGGTTGCGAAGGAGTTTCTCTTGAAAAATGACACATATATTGTTACATAGATCCACTTTGTATTGGTCGTGGCTATGTCTTGTCATCTCGTAGATCCACTGTGTATTCTTCATGGCTACGATCGGTTCAAGTCATCAGAGTATAGATATACACTATATTCTCGGTGGATATACCTTTTTATCAATACAATTATGGATCTACAATGTATTTTATGGCGGCCATATCTTGCAGGTCTTGATCACCCAAGCATAGGTATGCCTGCCTTGGGTTTGGAACATGTCATAATAATTGTTGTATGTTTGTGTGCAACTTCTGTCAGGTTTTCCGAGTCTATACCCTTGCTTGAAAGTCTACAAAGCATTTCGGTTATCAGTTCTCATATTCTAACTTCATACTTTGGGGGGCAATCTGTTACACATCAACATTACTCACTTTGATAAGTGTCGCAAGTGTCGCCTGTTTCTCACAAGTGTCGCAAGTGTCGCATGTTGCTCACAAGTGTCGCAAGTGTCGCAAGTATCAAGCAAAGCATACTTCCATGATGATGACACTAAGGAGACACTTAAAATTCCTCAAACACTTGATTTGAAGGAAGAGGAATGGCTAACTGAATATAAGAACCTCTTGCCACGTGAAAGAAGCATTCAATCTAAAGTTTTAGGAGAGAGTGCTCCCCTATATCACCCTTAGAAGCGCTGGCACTCCTCTATAAAGTGTTAGGGAGTGTTATAACACCAAACAACCCTTCTGAGGGAGCGCTATGTATTTTGGGAGTGTTGGCACCCCCCTAAATCCTACTAGGGAGCACTATAGCTCTCTGATGGCCCTTTTGAGGGAGCGTTGTCCAATCTGGGTAGCAATTGATCTGTTGAGGAGAATAAGGGGAAAATATTTCAATCTTGGAAGGCAGTTGAATTCGAATTCCTGGTTTAGCCATGATCTTAGGGAATATCCATGACTCAAGGAGGAAAATCCTTAACTTACCCTAAATATACCTCAAGAGGTTAGGCCTCTCTAAACCTATATAAGCAGGCTCTATCATGGTGGAAAAGGGGGGGAAGAATTGGAAGCATGAAACCTATGATCTCATAGGAAACATATAGTGAACTGGAGGAAAGTAATCAGTAAAGTTGTTGTCATCCGGATCATGGATCGTTTGAGAAAGGGTTGCACAAAGGGGACTTGACGAAGCTGTCGCATTTGCATCTACGGTTGTAAGTTACTTCTGTCATTGTTCTCATCAATATGACACGCTTGGCCTGTTTCTTTCTAGTTTGTGTTTAATCTCACATGACCTTATCTCTGATAGATATATCTATTTCAATCTAATATCAATAGAGTAGGAAGTGGTTGTACTATTGTTTGTCTATAGAGCTCATCGAGTAGCGAAAGATTGGAGCTCAACTCGGAGCATGCAGGGACAAACGTCGGAAAAAGGTACTTATTTTCTCCTTCCTCCTCGTACATTAGTTTGTATAGATTTGAAAGGAAGTCAGTGTTCACGTTAAGCGTCTTCTGTATTAAGAGTTAAGAGTCTATCTCTCAAGAGGAGATCTACCTGTCCACAGGGAGATTTTCCTTCAACAGGTAGCGTGAGAAACCATATGTGCATGAATAGGTTTCTTATCCACCTACATTTTCAAGTACTTCATCTATAAATGGCATTGCGAATTGGTTACGTAGGCATGCATCATTTAGTTTTTTCAAGACGAAGAAGATTCGTGTAGCCCTATTTTCTTGTCCTGTACCACCATCGGACTTATCAATTCTGATTCCTCATACGGTTCAATGACTCTTGATTTTAGCATGCATTCTATTTCCTCCTTTACTTTTTCTTTATATCTTGGGTTTAGTCTGTATGGTCTCTATTTCAATGGTTTAGTTCCTGGTTTCAGTGGGATTTTCATCTCTCCTAGCTCGCTCGCTATCCCTTTCATATCGGAGAATGTATTTGGGAATAAGTAATGGTATTCGTGCAATAGATATTCTATCTTTTCTATGGTTTCCTCATCCTAGTAATCTCATATATTTTCAAACTTAGGGTTTTCCTCTGTCATAATGTTTACTTTTCGTGTTTGGATTGGCTACGCGTATGTTGTGGATTACACCTTTGAGCCCTCTACTATTCGTTCCCCCTCTATTTCCAGTACTTATATATTTTGGGGATCTTCATGATCATGATACTCTTGTGTCACATTATAACATTCCAATGACTTGTAAATTGTCATAGAGGCATTGTGTGTTCTACATACAAATATTACTTTCATTGATTCATCTTCAATGAATATTTTATGTTTGATTTCTAGAAGCCATGTACTTATTAGGTGTGACTCATTCTGAAAGGTAAATTTTACCTGAAACTTTAAGTTATGTAATCCCAATCTATTGTATCCCTGTACATTTCCAGTTCTAGGTACCAGTTCTTTGGGATGGTATCAAGGGTATGCATGAACCTATGTGTCCATTATTTCGTTAGTACTGATTTCCATGATTTTTCACACTACACAACATGATCTTTTGGGTTTCCTTCCCAATTATACTTCTGTATCATGTCTCCTTCATCAATATTGAATCTCACTTGTATTATTTTCCTACATTGTTTCCATTATTCTATGTTTTCTTTGTGTGTCTCCCACCATCTAGTTGTGGTGTATTTCAGTAGAGTGTCCAGTGCTAGTAGCCTTTGTTGTTCTCATACATGTGCCTCGAATGTATGTACAAATGTTTTTATATCTATCAACTTGTCACACTTAGGTGTGTTGCATAGTTCTATTCCAATCTGGGGTAATGATATGGTTATGTGTGCACATCGTCATGTTGAGACTTCATGCATCCTCTACTTTTGAATCTAATGTACACAGATTGATTCTTCTCCAACTTAACATACCGTCTACAGTGGGGTTAACATAGTCATCCATTCTTGTAGTCATGTTATACAAGTTTTCAATTTCATCTCCTTTCACTGGATTTATGTACCTCCTTCCTTATTTTGGGTCTAATGGCGCAATAAATTTCAGTTCTCCTACTTAAAATATCATCTCTCTCATTTTCATATTGATAAGGGCTTGGTTATCAAAGGCCCATTCTAGTCCCATTAATGTTGGGTATGGTTGGTTGCCGTCCACAATCTTGATAACTTCAAAATCTGTTTCATTGCACACTCCATCTATATTCACATGTATTTCTATTAATCTGCCAATAGGTACTATTTTGTATTGGTTTTCTAATCTCAATTGGATGGGTGACAAAACTAACTTGGGTTTCCCCATTGTTTCCCATGTATACTTAGGTAACACGTTCACATGACACCCCAAGTCTAATATCACATTGTCTATGTCATATTCTCCAATTTGTGCATTGAACCTAAACTCTCCATTGGTTCTTTTCTTGTGAAGTAGTTGGTTCACTACTTTCATTTCAGTAGGGAATGTTTTTCTGTGTACACATTGACCGATCATAGAGCATAATGTATGCAATTACTTTTCATCTTCGACTAGCTCTAGGAAACTCTTCACAAATTTTCCTAAGGTAGTTACCTTATTCAATGATCCTTTGGTCATACCCTATTCATGAGTGTGAGGCCTATATACTATATGTGATGCATAAGATGTTGAGACTTCACATTCTTGTCATAATAGTTCCTCCCTCATCCTTCTATAGGTCTCTTTTTCATATCTTGGATCGAATGTTGCCATAAGTACTGCTTATTTCTTCACCCATTGCTCATCCTGTTTCCTTTCATTGGTGGCAGTTGTCCCTATTTTGGTTCCTCCATGCATAACAAATGTTATTTTGGGTCCTTCGTCCCATATCTAGGATGATATATTTTGAATGTTTGGGTTTTGGTTTTGATTACCTCTAGTGTGCCACTTTTCCAAAAACTGTGTATTGTCCTCTGTCACATGTTTTTATGCCTAACAGTAAGTGTAGGTTGTGCAAGGGTTTTGGAAATCCCATTATAGGTGTCCTAGTTGGTTACAATTATAGCATATTATGGTGACTCTTCCTCCTCTGACAAATTTTTCTCTACCTCTACCCCTATCGAATCCTCCTTGGTTTCCTTGATTAAATATGTTATCGCACAAGTTGTAGGTTGGGAAAATACCAACCCAACCACCAAGTGGTGACAACTAAGGGACACTATACCCAATGTCACCTCGATATATGTCTCATTCTTCAAGGGTGACTAGGTCACTCTAAGGAGGTGATCCCAGTGACCGTAGTGAGATTTAAATGGATGGAAGATAAATAAGAGAAGTATCTCCCTAAAGGTCAATGATGGAAGATAAAATTTTCTTTTATGACTTGTCTCTTGGTGGTTTAAGGTTTCCAAGTCTTTGGATATCTGCAAAAGTGTTTTTACCTGCCTGAGACACAAGAAAAGCCACACTTGCATATAGTATGTTAGGTGGAAAATAAAGTTAATATTTTTGTCCCTAACTGTAGAAAATATCAGTGACATATATCATCATATATAATATAATGAGGGTTGAGAAATAAGTGCTAAAATTCTAGTTGAATAAGAAAGAGACAAGCTAGTAAAGACTAGTTCAACTCAATAATGAAGGAGCAAGACTTTAGCATAAAAGAAAGGTTGTTACAAAAAGTTTAATGCAGTGATATTTTTGATCCTTATGGATGTAACAAAATTATTATTACAAAAATATATGTAACCACTAAAAATTTCTCAAAACTATCGAAAATATGTACTGTACTTAGTAGATTATGTGGGCAGATTTTAGGCAATTTTCAATGGTTAAATTATGAGTTATTAAAGATTTTGGTTAGGGTTTTCTGTAGCCCTTGTGGCTGCAAATTAATTTTTTAAAAACATCAAGAAACAATTGGAGAAATGAGAATCCCTAGTGGTCAAGCAAGCATTTATAGCACAGATTTTATTCCACTATGAACAACTTCAAAATCACGAATTTGCACGTTTCCCAAAGAAGAACTTGTATATCTCCAATGAAAATATGAAATGATTAGTGCGTCACTATTGGGTTATGTGGTCAAACAATAAGATGACTAGGCTAATCCCTTAGGGGTTTACATCCTCATAATTCCCAATAATAGCTAAGTAAACTAGGAGATGTCAAGAGGGTGTAAGCGCTTTTACTTCTCTTGGAAAAACCTTGAGCAATAATATGACTTTAAATGTAGCCTTGGATTGTATGTGTTTGATCCACAAGGAACCTAGGGGTGTAAGCCATTTTAATTCTCTTGGAAAAACCTTGAGAAATAATATGAATTTAAATGAAGCCTTGGATTGTATGTGTTTGATCCATAAGGAACCTAGGGGTGTAAGCCCTTTTGCTTCCTACGGTTTGTAGAACAAACCAAAGTGAACCTAGAGAGTATACTCACCTATATTCCTCCAAGTCACCTTGTGATAAATAACCTTTCCCAAAGTAATTAAATAGGCCTTGGGGAGGGTGTATTCCCTTATACTCCTATAAGGGTTTAATCAAGAAAAATTATGGAAGAAAGCAAGAAATAAAAGACATTGAATACATATTTTCATTAAAAATTACACACTAGATACAAAATCAAACCCTAAATGACCAAGAAAATTCCACCAAAAAGCAAGAGATAGATATTCCAAGTGTATTTTACTAATTCCGTCCACCAATAACAAGATAAACCATGGAAAATAGCAATAGAGAGAGAATTATTCCAAAGTTAGCAAAAATTCCAGCCAAGTACCTCTCCAAGATGGGAGAGTTATGTGTTTAAAATGAGATCTTATGATCTCTATTTATACAAAATGTCATTCACATAGTTTGTCCACATTAGAAAGGGTAAAAAAAAAGATAAGGGATCCACAACCCTTATATTACTCCTTGCAACAAAATAATATTAAAAAAATCACTTAAAATTCACTTTTACACAAAAGAAAACCCTAAAGTAAGATGATGTCGTCCCTTTAGGGGACTTTTTTACATTAGGATCAAGTCATTGGAGTTGGATATGCATGGTTAGGCCTAAAAATGACACATATCACTCATCTAATCTATCTCCCCATGGTAAAAATCTTCTTCTCCTCAAAACGTCCATCTGTCAATGAACAACATCGTCACCACCAAACCCTATCCCTTCTAGGTGACGTTAAGCTTCCAATGAGACTTTTTTCCTCTCCTAGGAAATTTGTTTGGCATGTGAGGGATAGGTTATGTGTCCCAAATCATATTATAGGCATCTAAAGGTATGTCTCTATCATCCGACATGCATACCCTTGTCATCCAACATGTGGGCTTCAAGCCCCATGGAATCCCAAGCTAGGCTTGTTCTTCCAAAACCATCTACCAGCTAGGTAATGCAAAGACAAATAAGCATGCCCTCCAAGTATCACAAGTCAAAATATCATGGTGAGTAAATAAAATAAATAAATGAGCCACCTAAGAATGTGCATAAAAGATTACCCGTTTAAACAAGTAAGTGCTCAAAGACATTATGCAACTTTCCAAGATTGGATATGGGAGGGTTGATGAGGTGTACTATTGGGTAGATGTTTCCCTAGGTAAAGGAGTGTCTCCCAAGTGATACCTCTCTAATCAAGACTCATTGGGCATGGGGTTCATGTAATACAAGGGGTTGTAGTGTCTCATTCATGGGTGCCTTTGTATAGGGTGTGTGGAATTTGTGTTTGCAATGAACGTTTTTCAAGCCCATTCTCTTTCTATTCTTTGTTTCTTTCATGTTTTAAAGGACAAGTTGAAGGCAATTGTCCTTTTGTGGTGTCCAAATAATCATAGTGTCAATCACAAATACCCTGGAAAAATGAGAAGGTTGGCTCGTGAGGAGACCCCCTTTCTCTCAATTGTGTAATTAAGAGCCACTACCCTGGATTGGTGGCCAAATAATGGTAATTTCATACCACTAGATACCAATTATCATGATAGGATAGCTCATGATTATACCTCCCATCCTCCAACTAACCCCCTAAGAATTCATTATCATTTATTCTTGTGAGTCCCCCTTTTCTTATAGAGAAATGTTTCATTGCTTCATCGGGGAATCCCTGGGAGAAGCATATGAAAGGTTTATTGTTGGAGCAATGATTTTTTGGAGAACAACATATAAAATGAGGAATATTGGACCAAGAAGGAGAGTGTGCCATATTTTGAGGAAAAGCAGCGTGCGCGACAGGATTTGCAGAAATTCAACGTAGATGTGGACAAACCTAGCCATGTTAGGGTTAGGTTTTTGGAGTCATATTGAAAGTGTGTAACCCATATTTGTAATATACATAGGATATGTATAAGGTAGAATGAGGCATCTACGGATCCCATATATGCTTTGTGAGATCTTTGTGTGACTTTTTGAGCATCGTTTTGGATTTGAAGTATGGTTTGAGAGTTGTGAATCTTAGATGGAGTTAATTTGGAGATGTAGTTGAGGGTCAGGTCGCGATTTGTGGAGATTGGTGCGATATTGGTCCACCTCACTACTCTCTATTATGATGTAATGTGCACAACACATTTTGATGAATAATAAAAGAAGAAGAAGGTATTTTTGTTTGTATCCCCAGGGGGGTGAACCCACAACAAAACCCTGTGTGAAATTTGTCTGAATGTTTTACTATTTCTATAGTTATGATTGAATGGTTAGATAGATGAATGAATGGTTTTAATTATAATGTGCACTATAATATATATGAAGAATGAATGAATGAATGGATCTCATGAATATTGTAATAAAATACATGGTTCAGTAGAAATATAAGTAAGGAGAACAACCTCAATCCCTTCCATGACTGCGGACACTTGCATCTTCCAGTCACCCATAAACCTTCTCGGGTGAGACTACATTGTGCACTATGTGCATGGTTTAGCCTTATGGTTTACCAGAAGGGTCGATGATGATAAGGGTTTTTTGGAGAACTAAGGTAGAACCTGGGTCAGCCTATACATCCAACAAATGATTCTGTTGCTGGATATAACTCAAAAGGAGAGACAATAAGGGGTTTGGTGAAGAATATGCAATGGCAGAAAGGGATGTTCAAGCCATGGAATCCTATGAAGAAATATATTTAAATATGGTTGGAGAACAAGAAGTCAGAGTTCGTGCAGAAAGACAATAAGGGTTCTAGGTGTACAATGCACCAGCACCTGCAAAGATATGTGATTACTGATTTACATGAAGCATATTTATGTTATTTTCTATATTTATTATAGGAGTTGATATTAAGTTTGAAAGATACCCATTCGACTAATCGGATTATCTTAGTGGTGTGGTCTGCTAAAAATATCACGTGGTTGGAAAAAGTTAATAATAAATTCACACGCATAGTGGATTTTTGGTTAGAAGACATTACTGTGGGATTTATCAATGAGTTTGTAGTAGATACAATGAAGTCATATAATGCTATAGAGAAGGATTTATTTAATGGACCTGGAGGGAGGTACATCGGGTCTCTTTACACATAGATCAAGATCTTATTACATGATGAAGGCATGATGACCATGGAATTAGACAGTTAGATCACTTTGTGTGCATGGGGGAGTTGGGGGGAAAACTAAGGAGGATCTAAGAAATGGAGAAGGATCTGGAGAGTATCCAAACGAAGTAGGAAATGGAACCCTTCATGATGGATGATGAAAATACTAGGGAAACCATAAGGAATGTAGGTGTGACGCACAACAGACGACCCTACTAGTATAGGATGAATAATATGAAGATGGAAGTAGTCGAGCAAGATGGATTGGAAAATGATGAGGAAGAGGTAGAGGATATTCATGCCATAGGGAAGATTGAGGATATCTTGCATGCCACATATGAGAGGAAAACTAGAGGTCTTGGGTTTATTGTAGAAGAAGGATCTCCATTCCAGATATGAATTAGTGTGGAATCCAAAACCCCATGTGCGAATAAGACAACCAAAGAAGAAACAATTAACCAAAAAGTGATTAGTGGTAGAATACTTTTTCCAGGACGTGGGTCCAATAGCAACAGTGCAATTTCAAAAACTAGAATTCAAGTATCTACACCACATGGAGGTGGTAGTTCAATAAATTTCACAATGGAAGGAAAAAATCCAACTACCAGGTTACCAAAGTTTCGAGGGGACGGGTCGGATGACCCAAAAATTAATTTGTTCATCTGTGAGAAGATATGGGTAGAAAAGAAGATTATAGATGAGGATACAAAGGTTTGATAGCTGGAAATCACTTTTAGAGACTGCTCATTACATTGGTACATGGGTATCTCAAAAAGTAACCCAACAAGAACACCTACAACTGTAGCATATGTGAAGAGGGAGTTAATAAATGAATTTCATAAGCTAAGTTCAGAAGACTAGTTTATGAATGGAATGATAGAGATCAAGAAGAAACTAGAAGAAAGACTGGGAAGTGGATCACAGGTTAAAGAGGTTAAAAGGTAAGTTAAAGTACACTATTACTGATACACAACATAGGAATTTGTTTGTTAATGATTTGTTTCCACACTTGAAGTACCCTTTGATACAAAATAAATTCCAAAGCCAAGGTGAGGCTCTGCAGGTATCCTTACAACTAGAGGAAAACTAGTACAAACATACAAACCTAGTTGTGGAAGAGCCGAAGCAAGATCTGAAGACCTTAACTTGCCAATTGAATCATAACAAAGGAAAAGAGAAAAGAGAAGATGTCTGGTGTACAATGTGAAGGATAGAAGGCCATCACAAGAATGAGTGTCCATTATTTTCATAGTATATTGGAGTGGGTGTGCCAAACTCTTTAGCTTCAGGAGGACCATGGTGTGATATTTGCAACACACATGGGAATTATCCTTATCATTTCCCCCTGATGTAGAAATATCATTGATGGAAAATGCACTCCTAGGCACCTACCTTAGCAGGTCCCACGCCTAACCTCTCAGTATTAAGGATCGTTCAAATTCCCCTTTGAGCCGAAGCGACTCTTTGATTCCTCACTAGAATCTCTGTTAAAAAACTGATCCACAGGTCCTTCCTTTTCCTTCATGGCCCGAATGCAACTGCAAACAATTTCCCACAGGAAATGTGATTTCGGCCTTCAGGATTTCCCAATTCCCAATGACAATGATTCCCCGAACGCTGAATCTCCGAAATGCTGAAACACCTTTGTCGGTGACTAGCCCTAAGGGCTAAGTCTTGGCCCACATGACCTTCCCCTATATTACCGCAGCCCCTTTTAGGGTTTCGGGATTTCAAATGCCGGAACACATTTTTCCTCAGGATTCCCAATCCTCCGAATCCCTATTTTCCGATATGATGTCAGCTGGCCCCACAACGGAGCTTTCTACCATGTCGGGGTTTTGGACTTCGTGGTTCCGAAATGAGCATTCTTCTTGTCTTTAGGATTCATGAAACGTTGAATCCTGAAATGCCAATGAACTCTCCCCTTTCAGAATTTTCTCGAAGGCCTCGATTGTTGCCACGCATCCCCTCAAAATGGACTGTCCTGCTGACTTCACGATTTTGGGCTTTCAAACACCGAAATGCCTATGGGTTTTTACCCTCGGAACTACCAAAGTTTCGATTCCATAAATGTCGATGGCTCCCGATCTTCGCCATGTGTCCCAACCAATGGACGGCTCGATCTGTTTCAGGGTTTTCACCATGGAGATTCTTGATCCCCTTTAGGGACTTTCTTCTCCCTGTTCATGAAGTTAACTCCCTCGCAACTCCGGTCAGATCCGACGACTGACAGGTATCTGAGTGAGGTCCAACGACTCACAATCTCCTTTTCCTATGTGCTCCTCTTGCTCCTTCCTGGAAATGGAAAACCAATGGTCCAGATCTCTTTCCCAGTCTGATGAGACGACTGCTATGCCTCCTCCTGAGCTTCAGTGCTTTCTCCTGATGCTTGGTATATTTCTCCAAGACTAAAGGCCTCAACCTTTGAATTCTTTCTTCTCTGCGAGCTCCACAATCTTGAGTCCACACTTGCATTCTCAACGATGTTGTTCCTCTTGAGATTTATTTTCCCGAATCCTCAAAGGATTCTGACTTTTGCGCTCCTACAGAGTCTTCACATACACATAAAGGTGCTATCCGTCCTGAGCTTTCCTGTAGCTTCGACCTCTAAGGAAAATTTCCCTTTTTCCTTTCTCCCTCAAATGGAGAATTGGGATGCTCTCCTGGCTATCCTTCACTCAAGCAACCTCTTTCTGAGTATGCAGGGTGTTCGAAAACCCTGTGAAGGTCCCCTTCCTTGGACTCTTCTTCAAATTTCAGAACTCAAGAGTTCTTTTCTCCTGTGCTTATCTGCACACCTACTCAATTCCCACATGGCAGAGTATCTTCTTACAGAATGTCCAACAGTTTTTTCCTCTTCTATGCATCTTATGCACATGCTCAATGCCCTCTTGGCAGAGCTCTCAGAATCCTTAGTGATTCTGGTTCTTCTGTTGAACTCACAGTAGATTTCCTCCTCTTGCACTCCTTGCACTGGCTCAATGCCCACCTGGCAGAGCTTTACAGAACTCCTTAGAGATTTCTGTCTGCAACTGTGTTCCTCCTACATAGCCTTGGTTTCTAAGGTATTCAAAAACCTCACAGGTCTTTCTTCCGAGTTTTTGATTTCAACTTCTGTGCCTACCTGGCACGCCTGTGTCTGACTCCGTAGAATTCATAAATGCACCACCTGTGCACGGCTATCAGAACCCACGGTGTTCTGTCACACCCTCCTGGTATGAAGCCTCAAATACCTCTCAAGCCTGAAACCAAACCAACTCCTACAAATGCATAAACATAATGTACATTCACAGTACATAAAGAACACTCATAGACATTCACACAACACAGACAGTATTTGCAAGAAAAACTATTGTTTATATATTAAATGGAAAATGCCTGTTTGTACAAGGTGTTCCTGAGCATGGCCTGTAACAAGGTCTTGGCTCCTTCTCTATCTCACACTCTCTACTCGCAGACCCTCTTCTCATTCTACTTTCTTCTTTCGAAATGAGATCGAAATTGATCTTTTACATGAGGGGGCTCTTAGAGCTCTTCCCTCCAATCTACCTACCCTATTCAATTGCATTAAATGGGTTGTCTAGTCCACCATCTGGATATATATCTCAGCCTTAAAAACATTAAAGGCCTACCTACTCTAATGCCTGCACAAAGACACGGCTCCATGGCTCAACAACCTACAACATTAATTACATTCAAATTCAAAATTGAAGATGAGGGTTGTGCCTCTCTTCAGCCTTGAATGCACGCATTGATGTGGCTGGCTGGATGGCTGGATAATGTGGAGAGATGCTCCTGCATCATACTCCTCAGCTGAAAAATTCATGAGCTCCTGCTCATGAGCTTTCTATCTCAGCTGCTGAAATCCTCCTGGATCCCAAACAAATTTCTGGAGCTATTCATCTGCTCCATCTCCCTGTTGTTCCTGCTACTTATGCACTACTATTGCTGCTTCTTTTCTACCCAGCTTCTCCTTGCTGGCAGTCTCTATTGAATCTACCATCAACCTTCAGTTGTCTTCGATCACCTCATCCAGCTGCTGAAATGGCTGGCCCTGTTCATGTAGTCTCCTCAGCTGCATTTTCTTTCTGTATATGGGCAGATAATCATGATATCCCATGTCATCCTCTTCATCTACTTCCAACCTCACCTGTTAGATGTGCATGCATGACACTATTACCCTTCTCTCCAGGGCTTCAAGTTGTTCATACAGATCAGCCAAACTAATGCTATCTACCTCTTCCTCTTCTTCTTCTGCAAACTCCCAGGTTGCAGTCTTTTCAGTCTCCTGGCTGAAAATATTGAGTCATTCCTCAGAATTCTCATCATCCTCTTCTTCTTCTTCCTGGGAAGTCTCAAAAACCTACTCCAATTCTTCTTTTTCTGTGACAGTCTCAGCTGGTTGTATTTCTTTTGTTGTTGCTGCTTCATCTGCAACACAGACTTCTGCCTCCTCTGAGCTAAGTGGTAGGGGTATTTCAATTCCCCTAATCATCAAAAGATTTCTCTGATCTTCCTCTTCTGTCAGCTACATCGACTGATCCAACCCCATCTCTGAGATCATCTTCTCTGTAATCTCCCCGGGTTGATCCCAACTCACCTGCTCATCCCTGCCCACTTGGCAATATGGGATTTCCTTGTTGCTTCCCTGTCAGACTATGATATCAACCGATCCCATCTTAATTAGCACCCCTTGCTAAATTGAACTCATGTCTGAGTCCATGAGACTTTCAGACAGTCTCGTATTCTTATCTCTTCCCTCCTGGCAATTTGAGATGATTCCACTGCCCTCCTGGCAGTCCCTGAGATCCCGCAGTGACCTCATTTCATTGCCCAGCTGGCAATGTAAAATTCCTTGGCTATCCTCATGATAGTCTGTGAGATATTCAGCTGATATCACCTCCTTGCCCACCTGCCAATTTGGAATTTCCTCTCTGCCCTCCTGGCAGTTCTTGAGATCTTCAGCCGATCTCATTTCATTCTCTTCCCCAAGAATTCTCCCAATCTCTGGTTCACATATCTGAACCATTTCCTCAGGTCCATCAAGGTTTTCAACATGCCTCAACCATCCTCTTAATAGCCTATGCTGTCTTCTAGCCATCAACTCCTTGACTGGCCATTTTACCTTTGTCTTCATGGGCCATTCGTGTACCCATATTGACCTGGTATTCTGCTACATCCATAGTTCAAGCTCTTCCATTCTTGCCCTGATGTCGACAAGTTATTTCCCTCTTTTGGATGTTCTCATCAGCTCTGAGTTTTTCCTTCTAGCATACCTATGGCCTTCAGTAGCCATGTTGTTGTCTCTATCTACCCTCCTGGAAAATCTGTTGCTCACTCCTGCACCCCGAGTGTCTCAGATTCTCCTACAGTCCTCCTGACTCTCTTCTTGATTGTTGCCTGCCTGCGAACAATCACTACAGAGTCTTCAGTAACCCTGTATTCCTTCTACCTCGCTTCACCTGGAATATACAAGTGAAGTCTGGCTCTGATACCAAAAATTATGGCCAATGCACTCCCAGGCACCTACCTCAACAGGTCCCGCGCCTAACCTCCCGGTCTTAAGGATCAATCAAATTCCCCCTTGAGCCAAAGTGAATCTTTGATTCCTCACTAGAATATCTTTTAAAAACCCGATCCACAAGTCCTTCCTTTTCCTTCACGGCCTGAATGCAACCGCGAACAATTTCCCACAGGAAATGTGATTTCGGCCTTTGGGATTTCCTAATTCCCGATGACAACGATTCCCCGAACACTGAATCTCCGAAATGCCGAAACACCTTTTTTGGCGACTAGTCCTAATGGCTAAGTCTTTTCCCACATGACCTTGCCCTATACGACCACAGTCCCTTTCGGGGTTTTGGGCTTTCAAATGATGGAACACATTTTTCCTTAGGATTCTCGATCCTCCGAATCCCGATTTTTCGATATGACGTCACCTGGACCCACAGCAGAGCTTTCTACCTTGTCAGGGTTTTGGACTTCGCAGTTCCGAAATGTGCATTCTTCTTGTCTTAGGGATTGACGAAACGTGGAATCCCGAAATGCTGATGAACCCTCCCCTTTCAGGATTTTCTCGAAGGCCTTGATTGTTGCCACGCGTCCCCTCGAAATGGATGGTCCTACTGACTTCGCGATTTTAGTCTTTCAAACACCGAAATTCCTATGGGTCTTTACCCTCGGAACTCCCAAAGTTCTGATTCTTGAAATGTCAATGGCTCCTGATCTCCGCCACATGTCCCAACCAATGGACGACTCAATCTGTTTCAGGGTTTTCATCGTGGAGATTCTCGATCCCCTTTCGGTACTTTCTTCTCCCTGTTCATGAAGGCTTAACTCCCTCACAACTCCGGTCAGATCCAATGGCTGACAGGTATCTGAGTGATATCCAATGACTCACAATCTCCTCTTCCTGTGCGCTCCTCTTGCTCCTTCCTAGACGTGGAAAACCAACGGTCTATATTTCTTTCCCAATCTGATCGGATGGCTGCTATGCCTCCTCCTGAGCTTCAGCACTTTCTCCCGATGCTTGGGAGATTTATCCAAGACTAAAGGCCTTGACCTTTGTCTTCTTTCTTCTCTGCGAGCTCCACAATCTCAAGTCCTCTCTTGCGTTCTCAATGACATTGTTCCTCTTGAGATTTATTTTCCCGAATCCTCAAAGGATTCTGACTTCTATGCTCCTACAAAGTCTTCGCATACACACAAAGGTGCTATCCGTATTGATCTTTTCTGTAGCTTCAACCTCCAAGGAAACTCGCCCTTTTTCCTTTCTCCCTCAAATGGAGAATTGGGATGCCCTCCTGGATATCCTTCCCTCAAGCAACCTCTTGCTGAGTAAGTAGGGTGTTCAACAACCCTGTGAAGGTCCCTTTCCTTGGTCTCTTCTTCAAATTTTAGAACTCAAGAGTTCTTTTCTCCTGTGCTTATATGCACACCTACTCAATGCCCACCTGGAAGAGTATCTTCTTACAGAACGTCCAATAGTTCTGTCCTCTTTTGTGCACCTTATGCACCTGCTCAATGCCCTCCTGGTAGAGCTCTTAGAATCCTTAGTGATTCTGCTTATTCTGTTGAACTCACAACAGATTTCTTCCTCTGTGCACTCCTTGCACTCGCTCAATGCCCACCTGGCAGAGCTTTACAGAACTCCTCAGAAATTTCTGTTTGCAATTGTGCTCCTCCTACACAGCCTTGGCTTCTGAGGTATTCATCAACCTCACAGGTCTTTCTTCTGATTTGTTGATTTCAACTTCTATGCCCACCTGGCATGCCTCTGTCTAACTCCGTAGAGTTCAGAAATGCACCCCCTGTGCATGGCTATCAGAATCCACAACGTTCTGTCACACCCTCCTAGTGTGAAGCCTCAAATACCTCTCAAGCCTGAAACCAAACCAACTCCTGCAAATGCATAAACATAACGTACATTCACAGTACATAAAGAACACTCACAGACATTCACACAACACAGACAATATTTGCAGGAAAAACTGTTGTTTATATATTAAATGGAAAATGGTTGTTTGTACAAGGTGTTCCTGAGCATGGCCTGTAACAAGGTCTCGACTCCTTCTCTATCTCACGCTCTCTACTTGCAGACCCTCTTCTCATTCTACTTTCTTCTTTCGAAATGAGATCGAAATTGATCTTTTACATGAGGGGGCTCTTAGAGCTCTTCCCTCCAATCCACCTACCCTATTCAATTGCATTAAATGGGCTATCTAGTCCACCATCTGGATCTAGATCTCAGCCTTAAAAACATTAAAGGCCTACCTACTCTAATGTCTGCATAAAGGCACGGCTCCATCGCTCAACAACCTACAACATTAATTACATTCAAATTCAAAATTGAAGATGAGGGTTGCGCCTCTCTTCAGCCTTGAATGCATGTGCTGATGTGGCTAGCTGGCTGTCATGGAGAGATGCTCCTGCATCAATCATACAGTATCGAATATAACATTTTGTAACTTTTGTAAGTTAGTTGGACACGAAGACAAGGAATGTAGAACCTTGGAGATGATGAACATGTAATCAGACAATATGCATAGAAGCCATAGTATAACACTGCACAACAACCACAGTACAATCCCATGCAACAATTTGCATAAAAAAAACATTATAATGCACAACAATTTCAAGGTAACCAACAATATAATCCTACATAATAGTGCGCAAGACCACAACAGTACAATAACCTGCAGCCGAAGTATAATCAAGGACCTCAGTATAACATACCACACATAGATAATCAGGGAAACAGAGGATTCATAGGAGGAGGTCATGGAGGAACAGGATTTGGAGGAGGATGAGGACTAGTAGTGTGTCATAATTATAAAAAACCAGGGAACTACGCACGAGACTTCCCACAGCCACCTGCGACATGTATGTACTGTCATGGAATAAACCATGAAATAGAGGATTGTCCTACACTTTTGATAAAAATACAAGACAATAGGAACCAGAATAATTAGAACTTGCAATGGATCGAGGTGGAAAACAAATAAGATGATGGGAATAATATTAACATATTTACAATAGGTGGATCTAAGACAAGATAATATGCAACCAAGAAGGATCAGGACCAGTACCAATGGGTCAAGAAGAATATAGTGTCGTAACAGAAGTTTGGCGTGTGCAAAGAGAAAGTAATATTCAAGGAATATAGACATGAGATATTTAAGGAAAACATTCCATCCACTTCAGGAAGAAATCTAGTGGATGAGATGCTAATCTATGACATGACTTCATTATTTGATCAGGACAATCAAGAGCATTCTTCAGAAAAGGTAAGTAACTTAAGAACATTTTTTGGATCTTGTGTCAAATTGTTGAGTGATAAAAATTCCTTACAAGTACTACAAAATTTATTAGAAAAGTGTGATCCTAGAGAAGAGGGGGTAAAAAGAGTAAATCAGGTTCGAAATAAGAGAAGAAACAACAGGGAATTCATATTGAATGATAACATAGGAGATTTCAATATGGGGGATATTATACTAGACTTAGGATATGAAGTCAATGTTCCGCCAAATAAAACATGGGAAGCTATGGGAGAACCAAGATTGGGGTATTCACCTATTCAGTTGAAGTTATAAAATCAACATACAGTGGTACCAATTGGGAAGTTAAAGGGGATTCCAATAGATTTGGATGGTGTGTGCACCATGGCTAATTTTTAAGTCATTGGCATAGTGGGCAATACTTCACCATATCCATCATTGTTGGGTCTGGATTGGGCCTTGGATAACCAAGCTATTATCAATTTGAAGATAAGGAAGATGATATTTGAGTCTGGAGAATATAGATTTATTTCTCGATTGGATCCCTCAAAATAAATTAGGTATGTGGAACTTGCGACAGATAGTGTTCTTACAGAAGATGTGAATCATCTATATGAAACTACCGCATGTGAAGAGGACTATATCAACCCAACTGCAGATGGAATGCTTAGTTGGATTTAGTATTAGTTATTGTGATTCAGACTCTGACATATGACTAGAGAACTGGCAGCAACGATTACATGAATTATCTACCATGAGATGTGCCAAAATGAAGAGTGCGATGAGATGGGTTGGTACAGAGGTAAGAGAACCTCCTACTTTTTATGGATTGAATGATTTAGAATATTGTTTTGTTTTAAATATGAGGTAGAGTTTATGGAAAATCATATATTACCAACATTAGATATTTCTTTAAAATCTACACTTACAATATGGTGGGGTACACACAAGGAAAATATCAACAATTGGTTTCAATGCAAAAGGTTACTACGAATACAATTCGATGCAGAACAAGAGCATAAATATGAGGGATTTAGCCAACCAAAAAAACATGTAGAGAAGTGCATGGTTCAGTGGATATTAGTACCAATAGAACAATAGCCACACCATTTTATTCACACACTAGAAGGTATTCCAAATAACTGGTACACAAAAAAGGAATAGTGCAGAGAAACTGCTAACTGGGAAAAGATGTAGCAGAACTTTGAAGTTACATTTTCCTTTGAACATAAAATTTTGTAGATTGATACAACACTGAAAGTGGTAAGAGACATTATATTTGAAGAACCATAGTTTGAAATAATTCCATCATATCAAAGGTAGTATAGACAAACAATTAAACAATTGCTACACTGTTATCACGTAGTAGAAGAAAAAGAACCAAAAGAAGATAATCCGCGCAACATACAGATTCCCAAAGTGGAAGGTGAAAGGGAAGTAGAAGGCATCAATATGGATTTATAATATTATGTTGTACCATTAAATATTAAGAAGGTCAACATTGGAACTACAGACAACCCAAAGATGTCTTGTATTGGATATTATTGGGATAATAAGGCATTAGAAAGGATCACAAAATTACTGCGTGACTACAATGAATTATTCCCAACAATATTCTTAGAAATCAATGGGTTATAAGGAGAACTTGGAGAGATGAATATCCCATTAAAGACAAAAGAAATACCTATCAGATAGAGGTCGTACATATTGAATCCAATAAACAAAGAGAAGGTGAATATAGAAATTGACAAGATGCTAGAATCTAGTGTTATAGAACTTGTAGAAGAGTCAGAATGGATCAATCCTATTGTGGTGCAAGAAAATAAGCAAGGAGGGATAAATATTTGTGTATATTTGAGAAAATTGAATGATTATTTCCTACATGATCCTTTACCTATCCCATTTATAGACACAATTTTGGAAAATATAGGGGGTCAAGAAGATTATTATTTTATAGATGGATTTTCAAATTATCATCAGATTAGGATAGCACCAGAAGATAGGAATAAAACCACATTTTCTACAGAGTGGGCTCATTTCAGTATACAATCATTCCATTTGGATTGAAGAATGCACCAACCATTTTTTCAAGGGTAGTAATAACGTCTTTTAAGGAATTTATTCATAAGTTTTTGGAGGTTTAGTTAGATGATTGGATAGTGTTCATTTTGATGAAGGATCATGTTGAAGTATTAAGGATGATGTTGGATAGATACAGACAATGTCAGATATCATTGAAAATTAAGAAATGTGTTTTCATCGCACCTTTCAGGATTTTGTTAGGACATGTGGTGTGTAAACATGGTCTGTTGGTTGATCCTGCTAAAACTATTGTCATAGTTATCTTACCACCACCAAAGTCAGTGTGTTAGTTGAAAAGTACATTTTTCCATACAAGATATTATAGGAAGTTTATAAGAGGATATGCATAGATTACTATGCCAATGGAGAAGTTGATGAATAAGGATACTAAGTACTAGTGGAATGATGAATGCCAAAAGAGTTTGGATATTTTAAAGGAAAATATGGTTATTGGGCCAATTCTAGTTTTCCTAGATTGGTTAAAGGAATTTCACGTGCATGTGGATGCATTTTAAATTGTATTAGGAGAAGTATTAACCCAACCAAAAGAAGGTGATATAGATCACCCCATTTCTTTTTCCAGCAGAAAACTATCAGATTCAGCACAAAAGTACAATATTACCGAAAGAGAAGGTCTAACTATGGTGTATGCTTTGCATAAATACATGCATTACTTGTTTGGACAATACTTTAAGATGTTTAAAAATCATTCATATCTAAGATATTTAGTCAATAATCCATTTTTATGGGGAAGGATATGCATATGGCTATTATTATTTCAAGAATTTGACTTTGAACTTGTGGTGAAGCCTGGAAGATTGAATGCAAGACTAGATTGATTATCCAGGATAACAAATGGAGAAGATACTACTAACTTGGAAGAAAACTTTCTAGATGCACAATTGTTTGCAGTACAGATTTCAAATGGATATTTTGCTAACATTATTGAGTTTTCATGATTGATCGGAATGCCCACAGTTTTTTCAATAGACTGTCGATGTTTCGGATCCAAATCAAGATCCATATTTAAGACATTGATCCTAGGTTCAAATGATGAGAAGAGATAGTATTAAGTACTAGAGGTAAAGGGAAGCTTAGGTGTCGGATATGTTTTTTGGTAAAAAAGTGTTTTTTATTGGGTGTGATTTTTAATTAGGTGGGGTTTAATGGATTAATTTTAATATTGAGATTATTGTTGTTTATTATGAATCGAAGGGAGCCAGTTTTTGCTTAGTTCTAACCCACTATATCTATTTAGGTTACTAGGATGTTTTTAGATTTCAATGGCTTCTCTAATACACCGTTTAAAGAGGTGGTTTTCTTTAGCAAGGATTTTGGTGTCTTCTAGGCGAATATGGTGTCTTGTTTTAAGGGAGTGTTCAACTAGGGCATAGGTTCAGATGCATTCATTCTTAATGTCAGCTCCATGTTATTTTATCCTAATCTGGAAGGAGAAACCAGTTTCACCGATGTAACATTTTCCGCATGAGAACTCTATTTTGTAGATTCCTTTGCTTTTGTGAGGGTCGAGTTTGTCTTTGACGGATCTCATATTATGTTTGATGGTTTCAATTGGTTTGAAGGAGGTATTAATCTCTTTTTTTTTTAGGACTCTTGCAATCTTATTGGTCACTCCTTGTATGTAAGAGAGGCATGCATATTTTATGGTTCTAGTCTTTTGGGATGGTGGGATTATCACGGGTTTTTTCTAGGGCTCTGTTTATTTCATTCCTAATGTCTTTTTGCTTATAACCTATGTTCTTAAAATTCTTGGTAAGGTGATTTGTTTCTTTATCCAGGTGTGCTTCATCTGATATTCGTATGGCTCTAGTGGATAAGGTTTTTAGGACAACTAGTTTATGGTTGGGGTGGTGATGGGAGTTAGTGTGGAGATAGTTCTCAGTCTGGGTATTTTCTCTCTAAAATTCATTTCCTAGATCCCCATTATTTTTCCTCTTTTCCACTTTAAAAGTTTTAGGGGAATTGAGTCTAGGGATCTCTTTTCAAATTTTTCCATGAAAAGGTTGGCAACAATGGGGGATAATGGGGAGCCCATTGCTACGCGACTGGTTTTCTCATAGAATTCTCCTTGGAGAGCCCATTGCTATGCCACTAGTTTTCTCATAGAATTTTCCATGAAAGTGTTGTCAACAATGGGGGACAATGGGGAGCCCATTTCTACGGCACTAGTGGCCATTCTGATCAATCATGAAAACTCCAACCACAAAAATCTTTTTAATCACATTATTGAGTTTTTTAGTATAGGATTCGCACCAAGAGAATTTACTATTGTGTAGAAGACAAAATTGGTGGTCATAGATATAGATTATGAATTGATTGCAGGTCATTTATAAAAACTTGGAGTAGATAACATCTTGAGGAGATTTGTGATGCAGAATGAAAGACCCATTATTTTGGCAGAGGCACATGAAGGGATTGTAGGAGGAAACTACGCAGGAAAATATATCACGCATAAGGTATTGCACGCAGGATTATGGTGGCCAACAGTTTATAAGGATTCAAAGGAATATTTTCAGAAGTGTGATGTTTTCCAAAGAGCTGGGAAGCCATCCATAAGGAATTATATTCCACAGAGACCACCAGTTTCTTTACAAGTATTAGATAAATGAGAAGTAGATTTTCTAGGTCCAATTAATCTACCAACAAGAAGATCAGGAGCTAGCTATATTATTTCAATGACATAATACTTGACCAGATGGGCAGAATAAGCACCAATGAATGATTGCAATGCAGAAACTGCAGCACACTTTTTATTTAAGAATATAGTGACAAGGTTTGGATGCACAAGAATGTTGATGAGTGATCAGGGGACTGACTTCATGAACAATACAATTGAGGAAATGCTTGAGGAGTTTGAGATATACCACCAAAAGAGTACTCCTCATCACCCTCAAGCAAATGGAGTAGTGGAAGCCTTCGACAAAATTTTGGAGAATATCTTAACAAATATCTATAATGTGAATAGATATTATTGGGATTTTAAAGTACCAACAATACTTTAGGCTTATTATACTACCTACAAGAATATAATAGGGCATAAACCCTTTAGGATGGTGTATGGATAGGAAGCAATATTTCCTTTAGATTATTTGATACCAATTATGTGCATAGCATTAATCACAAATATCAATGAAAGTGGTGCAATGTAGGAAACATTGGCCCAATTGATGGAATTTGAAGAAGATAGAATCATATAAAGATTTCATAAGGAGGTACAGAAAGCAAAGGATAAAGCATGGAATGACAAAAATATTAAGAAGAATAATTTCAAGGTAGGATAGATGGTTCTCTTCTATGTCAGTAAGTATTTGAAGCACCCAGGGAAGTTCAGAATGCATCGGCTAGAGCCATATCAGATAAAGTCTATCACAGATGGAGGTTTTGTACAGTTGGAACTCATAGAAGGAAAGAAAATTCAAGGAAGGGGGAATGGTAGTCGACTAAAGTCGTATAGGGACAGTCGACCCACTTACTCTCAATAGTTGCAATGTTGTAAGTATAATTGTACATATTTTTTACATCCCCATACACCAACAGGTCGGGCATCGTCACTTAGTAAACATCTTTTTGTGGAAATATTCACATATAAACTTAATAGGAAATGAAAAATATAATATGGAAATATACATGCAGCGAAAAACATGATATTGTTACAAGAATCATAGACATGCACTTAAATACCAATTTGTAACATCCCCGACCACTCAGTTCAGGCCATGCTACTCCATAAAATGGTCTGATACTGATTTGTAACATCCCTGACCACCCAGGTCAGGCCATGTTACTCAAGAAAACTATCATACTCGAATACACACACACACACACATACAGATAATGCAATTTTAAACAAACATAAACATTATGTTCATACACATATTCATGCAGAAGAGACCATAATACATACAAATTTAATAGATGATTTACTTTATTCTATTACACAACATAATGTAGAAATAATAGTAAAAGCATACATGCAATATTCATAGGAAAAACCATAATTATAACATCATATATAAATACATAACATGTAACCAAACTTGGAAATGGTACTTATATTTTAATTGCAGTACACCAACTTCATTCATACCTTCCACGAACCTCCCAACATTAGACCATGCTGCTCATCACTCTCAACAGTGGGTCACCCACGAGATGAGACTAAACTTCATCCACGCAAAACGGATTCCTAGACTAGACTGAGGCTATGGGAAACTACACAATGCAGCACAAAGGATTCTCTCCAAGGAGCTTACTTATGCCCACAACTCACATATTCTCATTCCCCACATGCATGTCCCACCCAAGGAAGTAAACACCTTCACTGTTCCACATTCCATCGATGCTCCACTTCCCTTCCAGGGCTTAAGAAACAGGTCGAACCAAGAATTCTCAAAGCTCTGTAGCTACTGTTGGACTCCCTCCAGGAGGAATCACTTCCCAAGCAAACTCTCTCACTTGGAAAGAGTTTCTCGCATGCATGGCAACATGCCTCTTCAAACCACAACAACAAAAATAGAGTAAGGCAAGGGGACGACTCAACAAATTATAGAGCTTCACAGTGGTGGAAACGAATTTGGTTGCATGCTTGACCAGTGCATGCGTAAACTACTCAAGGGATGGCCATAATCCTGAGGATGATCTCGTGGAAAACGAAAATGGCCAGCCTGGTCAGAATTCTCATAGAGAGAAAAATGGTGAGAATGGTCAGACTACAGAATCGCGAGAATGGTGAGAGTGAACCGAATAGATAATTTTGAGAATGGTGAGAGTGAACCGAATACAAAATCATGAGAATGGTGAGAGTGAACCAAACACCGAATCGTGAGAATGGTGAGAGTGAACCCCCACAACGGTGGAAATCCCCACATAAATATGCATGCATCTTGGGTGACACTTGGCTCTCCAGGAGCTCGTTCCTCTCCACTTAGAGTTTTTTCCTCTACACAAAGGAACTTAGGATAACTGTTTTATTTCCCAACTTTATTATTTTAAGGAAGTACATTATAAAATTCCCTTGGGCTAAGCCCTCAATATTAGCCCCTCTTTCCTAACCTCACAGCTCCATCCATTTCCCTACTGAGTGGAGCTTAGTCCCCCATAAATATTTCTTTGTGGTCGATCTACACGCAATGATGTATTTCATTAACAATCTACATAATCACATATACAAAATGAGGCCCAGTAGCCTTAGCATCTAGGATCTCTGGCCTAATAAAAACATAACACTACCAGCTTATAATTACTTGGATCACCAACCTATAAAAATCATTACATTTCACAATTACAACTAGGGCTCGTCCTTGTGATATTACAATCCCCTCCCCTTATTTTTGCACTGTCCTCAGTGAAACTCATTTAAACAACATCAACAATATTTTCAAAATCTTCAAAAAGATGTGGGTATTCTTCCCACATAGCATATTCATGCTCCCATGTTTCATCCTCAAGACCGTACCAGGTCCACTGGACCTTTACAAGACTTATGGCTCAATTTTGGAGTTGCTTTATTTTTTGGTCCAGTATGCACACCAGATGCACTTATAAAGTGCCTTCTTGTCCCACTTGAATCACATTCCAATCAATCAAATGATTAGGATAAAGTATATATTTCTTGAGAAATGAGACATGAAATACATTATGTATATACATAGATGTAGGCAATGAAAGCATATAATATACTGGACCAATCCTCTCTAGTATTTCAAACGATCCACAATATATGGTTGCCAACTTGGAACAGTTTCCCTGCTTCAGGGAACTTCTGTTGGATTTCACCTTCAGGAAAACATTATCACCCACTTTAAAATCCTTGGTAGTTTTGTTCTTGTCAACATATATTTTCTTCCTGTCTTGGGTAGCCTTCAAATTCTACTTAATATTTAACAATTTCTCTTCCATTTACCTGAGAAATCTAGCGCAATTATTTCTCTATGAACTGGGTTGTCCCAACTTATGGGTGTGTTGCACTTTCTTCCATAAAGTGCCACACATGGGCTCATCTTCAGTGATGCTTGGTACCCATTGTTGTAATGAAACTATACCAAGTGTAGGTAGTCTTCCCATCTGCATGGTTTCTCCATCACATACATTCTTAACATATCTTCTATCACTTGACTTACTCTTTTTTTTTGTCCATCAAACTCAGGATGATAAGTTGTGATGAAGTTCAGATTTGTTCTAAACCCTTTGAATAACCCCTTCCAAAAATTTGAGGTAAACTTTGGGTCTTTGTCAGACACAATTGTATTGGGTATTCCATGAAAGCATGCTATTTCCCTCATATAAATATCAACAATATTGGTTTCCTTGTGAGTAACCTTCATAGGAATGAAATGGGAAAATTTAGTAAGATTTTCCACCACTACCATGATTGCATCATGCTGCTTGCTTGTTATGGGAAATTTCGTGATGAAATCCATTGTCACCACTTCCCACTGCCACTAAGGAATGGGTAATGGATGCAACAACCCTGTTGGGTGTCTATTCTCAGCCTTGACCCTTTGACACTCCAAGAATTTATCTATGTATTCAACAATTTCCCTCTTCATTCTTGACCAATAATATTGTCTCTTGATTGTTGAAATTGTTTTATGATATCCTAGGTGTCCCACATAGGGTACATTGTGCATTTATTTTAAAATCACACTCCTCAATTCATGAGAATTGGGTACATATACTTTTTTTTTGTATAAGAGAATTCCATCAATCCCCAATTCATAATATTCATATTTCTACTTCATTTTACCTTGCTACAATTTTGTTACCAATTCCATGTATTGCAAATCAACTTTTGCATCCTAAAAAATTATTCCTTTAAGATCCGTTTGATACATGCTAATGGTTGTAACATGCAGTTCATGCACTCTCCTGCTGATTGCATCAACCACTTAGTTCTGCTTTCCTTTGATGTTCTTGACATCAAAGTCATACTCACAGAGGAATTCCAACCATCTACTCTGCCTAGCATTCAAAGTTGGTTGATCAAACAAAAATTTCATACCATTATGGTCTATCCTCAGCTCAAACCTCTTTCCCATGAGGTAGTGGCTCAAATTATTTAAAGTGTGTAATATGGTTTCCAACTCCAAATCATGAGTGACATAGAGCCTTTCATGCTCTTTCAATTTCCTGGACTCAAAACATATCACAAATCCGTTATGACTAAGGACTCCACCAAGTCCTTCTTTGCATTCATAAAATATTCATTCAGATCATCAATCCATAGAATTGGAACATTGGTTAACAACTACTTCAATTGTTGGAAGCTCATGTCACATTTTGTTGTCCATTAAAACTTATTCCCCTTCCTTTGCAAGGAAGTGATAGGATGAGCTATTCTCAAAAACCCTACAATGAACCTTCTATAGTATCCATATAGACACATGAAGGATTTGACTTTTGTCACACTCTTAGGTGTTGTCCACCCTTTAATGGACTCAATCTTTTCATGGTCCACTTCTATCCCTTCTTCATATATGATATTCCCCAAATAGTGAATTATGTTTTGATAAAATGATCACTTTCTAAATTTGACATACAACCGATGAATTCTTAGAACTTGCAACACCATCCTCAAATGATGCTCATGCTCTTCTTCTAACTTGGAATATACAAGGATTTCATACAAAAATACAATGAAAAAATTGTCTAAATATTCTTGGAAAAACATCATTCATTAAGCACATGAAAACAACTGGTGCATTTGATAACCCAAATGGCACCACTGTGAACTCATAATGACCATACCTTGTCCTAAAGGCGGTCTTGTTGATGTATTCAACCTTAATCCTTACCTGATGGTATCCTAACCTCAGATCTATTTTTGAAAATATCCTTGCATCCTTCAACTGATCGAAGAGATCACCAATCCTTGGTAGAGGATACTTGTTCTTTATAGTTACTTTATTTAACTTCCTAAAGTCAATGCACAATCTCAGGGTCCCATCTTTCTTCTTCGCAAATAACATGTGGGAACCCCAAGGTGACACACTTGGGAGTATGTACCCCTTCTTTAAAAGTTCTTCAATCTGCATTTGTAGTTCTTTCAGTTATGGTGTGCTCATCCGGTAGGGATTTTTTGAGACTGGAGCTTCCCCAGGCATCAGATTTAAAGAGAAATCAATATCTCTTTTTGGAGGTGGCCCTAGTATCTCCCTGAACACATCTTGAAAATATTTCAGGACTGCATGATCCTCCAATTTTTTCACCTTATCCTTAGGTGCCTCATCCATATGGGATGAAAATATTTGGCAACCCTTACTGTAACACTTCTTCAACTACATTGTTGATATTTCTTGGACAATAACTGCCCTGGGAATTCCTTTCACTTCTCTCTGATTTCCTTCCTCATCCAAGCAAGTGAATCATTTTTTATGACAGTATAATATGGCATGGTGTTGGTCCAACCAATCCATACCAATTAGGCAATCATATGATCCTAAAGGCAAGAGGTTCAAATATGTCTTGGTACTTAGTACATTCATTCCCACTGGACATGATTTAACAAACTCAACAACCTTTATCTTGGCTCATGTAGCCAGCTACACCAACCAATATTTCCCATGCTTGCTTCTTTGCAAGTGAAATATTTCCACTACCTTAGGAAATATATAGCTATGAATGGCCCCCAAATCAATTAAAATAGTAAAGGCATGGTTATTGATCATACCTTCAACTTCAATCATGTGTGATTGAAACTCATCTTGTTTTTTGTCCAGCGTTGCATTGATCCTTGGTACACTTCTTCCCATGTCCTCCACTATTTATTTTTGTTGAACATTGTAAACAACTCTCACCTTGTCCTTTCTTTGAGGTAAATATCTATACTTATGATCTCCATTACAGCCCCAACATTGCATGGGTGCTTTCCTTGGACTTTTCCCACCAACCTCAACCATTCTATGCTCTCTAAAATATGGTTGTCCTTGAGGAATGTTTCTGAATAAAGGAGGCTTGATCCCCTTCTACCTCGGCTCCTTCTAGAACTTCTTCTTTCCTTCCCAAGCCTTCTGCAAAGTAGGATTTCCTTTTTTATGATCATATAATCATTTTTCTCTCCTTATAGTTTTTTCCAGAGTCTTGGGATCATCATATTGAATTTTATCACTGATGAAAGATGGAATCCCACTTAGGTACCTTTGAATCTTCATTGTCTCATCCTTAATGAAAGGGACATACCTCAACAGCTCTAGAAATCTCCTTTCATATTCATCTATAATCATAATGCCCAATTTAAGTTCAAAGAACTCTTTTATATTCTTTTCATAGTATCTCTTGGCTAAGTACTTATTTTCAAAATGTTTCTTGAATTCCTTCCAAGTCACATTTTTCTCCTTGAGTCGGTGTACTTGCACTAGCTGATCCCACCATATGGATGCCTTTCCTTTAAGCTGGTAGATGATAATTCTTCCCTTTGCATGAGAAGAATAGTTTTGCAATTGGAAGTACTTACTCATGCCTAACAGTTGTGTCTCATCATCTTCATCCTTCTTATGCTCTCCATAAAAAGTAAGAGGTTTGATCTTATTCATTTCTCCTTTCAACTCATCCACCCAAAACCTCCTATGTTTCCTGACAGGGAATGGACTTGAGATACTGTTTTCTCTCCTATGGGAATGATTTTGGGAATGTTGGTGATGTCTGTTACCACTTCTTTCTTTTCCTTTCTTATCAGGGGTCTCGTGTCTTCCTAATTTGTTGGAGCCACTCTCCTTATCCAACTTCTTTTCAATTTTTTCCAGGCTCTGCATTAACTTCATATTGAATTCTTCCTATTTATCCTTGGCTCTCTTAAGCCTTTAATTATCTTCCTGGTGAATTTGGACATCTTTTTGAAAATATTTAATGATTTTCATCATGCTCACATATTTATCTATTTCTTCTCCATACCCATTGGAGTTTGTTCCTTGAACTCCCAAATGGACATCCATTCCTCTAACTTCATCCTCTGGACTGTAAGAGTCTTGTGCCTCCTCCATTTATCTGCACTATGTAACAAATTTGTTCGGTTCTAACAAATTTTAACTCTGTAAAATGTGTAGTCAACCGAATTTTGTCATTCTCCATAATAACTTAAACAATATGATTCAACAAAATAATATCAGACTACATTTTCTACGAGTCTTTGTCGATCAAGAATCCCCATGAATCTATCTTTGAGCCATGTTCTATTCTACAATTCACTTTCGGGCGATATCCCCTTTTTCTTCAGCCCTTAATTCACATGTGACCACAGTTGTGACCAAGTGCTAATAGTTGGGAGCTTATCCAGAGCCTCGAGACTTTGGGGCTCCAAAGATTTAGAATTTTCCCTTTTTTCACATCACAAACAACACATAACATTGAACTGGAGAACTCATGAAGGATGGTGGATCTACGGTCCACATTCCTTGTTTAGGTCTAAGGTGGATAGGAGCTCCAGGACTCTGGGCTTTGGTGGTTTCCAAAGAACATCACAAAAAATTTCCCAGAGTATCATATTGGAGAACTCACGAAGTGGGGTGGATCAATAATCCTTGACTTCCCAACATCCAATGACTGTTACTTACTACGGAACTACGAGCTTCAGGAGTTCTCGACTTTCCATACTCTCATTCCTTTTAGACTGCCAAGTCTTCGAACAAATACAGTTGTTTCCAAGTACAAGTCATATGACACATGGCATGCCTATGGGAGGTCCACGTCACCCTCGGTGACATCATCATTCCACATCACATCATCTTGTTCGGGACTTCATAGCTTCGGGGATTTCTTCCTCCCACTAAATCATGAACCATTTCTTCCAGGGTGTCAAGTCTTCGAACCTTGGGATCTCATGCCACGCGCCCCCTGTGACCAACGATTGGGATTAACTCTAGCCTTCGGCCCTTCAAGAGTTTTGTACTCAATGCTAATTGTAACACCTCTTCTCCAGAGTACCAAGTCTTTAGACTTCACGATTTGGTGCCATGTGTCCACTGTGGTCAAGTCATCGTGGGCTCGGTCTAGTTAAATTCTTCGCCAAGGTTTTAACTACTTTATGTATTCATCAGGGTCTCCACTACCCATGATCGAGAGGAGTGCAACATGGTGAGATAATATAAGTGGAAACATGGCCCAATATGGAGGATGACACATGTCACGTTCTAACTGGAATTTCTATCTTCCAAAATTTTCAAATTCACTAACACGTGGAACACATCCCATGTTTCCATATCATCCCTAGTGACATCAGCAGACCATGTCACTTTGGGACTTCGAGCTTCAAAATATTTTATACTTGCTCTCTCCAATTCTCCCAAACATCGAACTCCCGAACAAGCTGATCTTCTGACATACGTCTCCTTTTATGAACGGTCCAGATGAACTCGGGACTTTGGGACTTCGAGAGTTTTCACTCTATCACACCTTGTTTGTTCTGAATGTTGAATTACCGAACAAGACAATCTATCGACACGTGTTCCTTTTGATGAACGGTCTGAATTAACTACGGACTTCAGAACTTCGAGAGTTTTCACTCTAGCACTCTCCATTTCTCCTGAAGTGTCAAAATTCCAAACTTTTGTGAGATATACGACTCACAATCACTTGTGCACAGATCTGATGGCTGAGCTCTATTTTTCACCACTACACTTACCACTTTCTCTTGACTTTATCTAATGGCTCTGATCTGTCCTTGTTCAAATCCAACGGTAACACTTCTCCCTGGATATACGGTGTAGATCCACTCTGGGACTTCAGAACTTTGGGCCTTGACCCCTTTTTCTCTATAACACATAAACTTCAGTGAAATCATGAAGTTTGAAGGACTTGGAAGTTAACTCTCATGCACCTTTTTCTAGATTGGATTGATGGAAAAGTTGGCCCTTCCCCTATGCATATCTTACGCCCCAAGTTCAAACCTTGTGGCCCAACACAATAGTTGTTGCATCTTCTTCATCTGTTGCCATATTGTAAACCGTTATACCTCCTAAGCTTCATACCATGACCAAGGTATTCTCTTGGCACCTAGGGATGCTCTTAACTCATATTTTTTTGTTTTGACAACAATTTCTTTCCGAAACTTTTTCTTCAACTTCCGAAAACATGGCCCATCTAGGCTCAGTGTTGAAACCATGGATTTGATATAAACTTAACAGGAAATGAAAAATATAATATGGAAACATACATGCATTGAAACACATGATATTATTATGAGAATCACAGACATGCAATTAAATACCAATTTGTAACATCCCCGACCACCTAGGATGGGCCATGCTACTCCAGAAAATGCTCTGATACCAATTTGTAACATCCATGGCCACCCAGGTCAGGCCATGCTAGTCCAGAAAACTACCATGCCCAGATACACACACACACACACACACACACATATATTTAATGTTATTTTAAACAAACATAAACATTTTGTCCATACACATATTTGTGTGGAAGCGACAATAACACATACAAATTTAACAGATGATTTATGTTCTTCTATTACACAACATAATGCAGAAATAACAGTAAAAGCATACATGCATTATTCACAGGAAAAACCATAATTATAACATTATATATAAATACATAACATGTAACAAAACTTGGAATGGTACTTATCTTTTAATTGAAGTACACAAACTGTGTGCAGACCTTCCATGAACCTTCGAGCCTTAGACCACACTGCTCATCACTCTCAGTAGTGGGTCACCCCCAATCTGGGAATAAAATCCACCCAGGTAAAAGGGATTTCTAGACTAGACTAGGGCTACAGGAAACTACACAATTCAACATGAAGGATTCCTTCCAAGGAGCCTACTTACTCCCACAACCCATAGACTCTCATTCCCCACATGCCTGGCCCACCCCAGGAAGTAAACAACTTCATTGTTCCACAATCCATCAACTACTCCACTTCCCTTCCATGGATTCAACAAAAGTACGAACCAAGAATTATTAGAGCTTTGTAGCTACTGTTGGACTCCCTCCAAGAGGAATCACTTCCCCAACAAACTATCTCACTTGGAAAGAGTTGCTCGCAGGCCTGAAAAACTGCCTCTTCAAACCACAACAAAAAAATTGGGTAATGCAAGGGGACGAATCAACAAATTACAGAGGTTCATAGTGTCCGAAAAGGATATGGCTGCATGCTTTATCGGTGCGTTCATGAACTACTCAAGAGATGGCCATAATCCTGAGGATGATATCGTGGAAAAAAAAATGGCCAGCCTGGTCAAAATGCTTAGAGCAAGAAAAATGGTTACAATAGTGAGACTCTAGAATCATGAGAATGGTGAGAGTGAACCAAATACATAATCATGAGAATGGTGAGAGTGAATCGAATACAAAATCGTGAGAATGGTAAGAGTGAACCAAATACCGAATCGTGAGAATGGTGAAAGTGAACCACATACAAAATTGTGAGAATGGTGAGAGTGAACCGAATACAAAATCGTGAGAATGGTGAGAGTGAACCGAATACAAAATCATGAGAATGGTGAGAGTGAACCCCCACAATGGTGGAAATCCTCACATAAATCTACATGCGTCCTGGGTGACACTTGGCTCTCTAAGAGCTCGTTCCTATCCACTTGGAGTTTGTTCCTCTAACCAAAGGAACTTAGGATAACTGGGTTTATTTCCCAACTTTAGTATTTTAAGGAAATACATTATAATATTCCCTTGGGTTAAGCCCTTAATATTAGACCCTCTTTCCTAACCTCACATCCCCATCCCTTTCCATACATAGAAGAGCTTAGTCCCCCATAACTCTTTCTTCATGGTCGGTCTACACACAATGATGTATTTTATTAACAATCTACATAGTTACATATACAAAATTAGGCCCACTGGCCTTAGCATCTAGGCTCTCCGGCCTAATAAACACATAAGCCTACCAGCTTATAATTACTTGGCTCACCAGCCTATAAACATCATTACATTTCAAAATTACAATCGGGGCTCGGCCTTGGGATATTACAATATTGTAAATAATAGGAGTTAAAAGAAGAAAAAGGAAGACAAAAGTAGAAAAATGAAGAAAAGGATAAAAGGAATTAGTTAGAGGAATAAGTAATACAAATATAGTTGGGAATAATAATGTGCAACAGGAAGAAAAATGGTGCGAAATAATTCCAAAGTCTATGCATAGTAAAATCAGATATTGTGCGTCAAAACGAAGAAATAACCAGAAAAGTGAAAAACAAGACAAAACATTAATGATAGGGTTTATAAAAAGGGAAAAGAATGGACAAGTTCGACACTTAACGAGATTTTAGAAAAAAATCACTTGGAAGCGCGAGCAAAGGGTGATTGAGAAAGAGGATAAGTCATTTGATTGTGTAAAAGGCTAGTTAGATGGCACCCCCAAATGTTGGCGCTCCCAACCGATTTGTACGAGTAACTCGATAGTCAGGAAGGAAGAAGGAAATAATGGTAGAACCATAAAGTTTTGTGGAGCTGGAGGATGTTATGAAATCAGAGACTGAAGATACCAGTCCCACCAAGATAGAGGAAGAAATATCAACCATAGAACATGTGCAAGTGGGACAGAGCACGGAAAACCCTAATGAAAGTGAAAACCCTAGTTCCAAACACCCATGACAAACAAAAGAAGAAAGTAGTCGCAGAGGAAGTCCTGGTCGAAGATATTACATTCCAACATAAAATAGAGGGAGAAGAAGAATAAGAACCTGAGGATGAAGCTACAGAAGAAAACCTAGTTGCAGGTCAGAAGAGGAAATCACCATGCACAATATAAATCACTTTACCTTATCTCCGAGACATTGTAGTTGTAGTGGAAGACATGCTGGGGAAGATTCTAAAGCTAAAATTTGTGGATCACAATGTAACAAACACATCGATGTTTCCTAAATTCATGCAAGAAGTGTGTTACAAAAAAGTCCCTCTCGGATTCTAGACCCCTAATACCGAGACAAAAAGATGCAAATGGACACTAACATCCCTTTAAATATAGTTAAGCTAATCAAAAGAAAGAGAGGGAGAAGGTATGATGTACCTTGTTTCAAAGCTTGTCCTCCTTTTATCCAATATGAACTTGATCTTCAAGCTCCTTAGCATGACACAATACCTACAATGCAATGGATAATGAAGAAAAACAAAGACTTCCTACCCTACCAAGATTAGTTTAAACCAAATTCATCCATAATATACGAGAATATGTAAAGATACATAAACTAGAAGGAAATATGCCAAGCATGTATCAATGAGAACATTTAAAATACAATTATAATCTGTAGATGCAGTTGTAGCAACCTCTCCAAGTCCTCCTCATACAACCCTAGTATGATGCTCCCAATATCATAGGTTTGATATCCAAAATCTTTCTCCCAAGATCATAAGTTTGATACCTCTAATATGCCCTCCTTCTCCATGGAAATCCCTAATTATATAGGATTTGGAGGCTTAACCACCATGGAGAGGATCACTCATCCGATCCACTAAAATGGGATCTCCAAGATATTTAGGGAGAAAATATCTCTTAAGGATTTTAGGGAGTAAATATCTCTCAAGGATTTTAAGGAGGAAATATTTCAACCATCCATAAGATCCTCAACCTCCCCTTAAAAATAGGAAACGAAATGTGAGGTGGATTCTCACACTAAATTAATTTCCTTTTCATGAATATTAATAATTAATTCATGTGAACATATTATTTTGACCTTGATATAATATATTTCTCCTCCACATTTACTAGGGGTTGTGACATATGTTATTTCATGGTGTCGAGGTGTGTGTGACACTTATCAAGGTGCTTATGACACTTTTACGACACTTGTGACACTTAGGGAGAGGTACCTATGTGTGGAAATTTGATGTGTAACAAAGTGTACTTGGAAAATAGGGGGGAAGTACGACCCTTAGGGAAACCCATTTTGGATACCGCATAATTGATCACAGGTCTTTACAATTCAAGCATTATGAATCTTTTGGACATACCACATTTTGGGCATAGTAAAAATGTAGGCCTCTGTGTGAAGCAAATTCTATCTAGGGTACATGGAGGTATCCTGTGGATGGACAGGTCGGTCCCTATAGATGTAGATCTCATAGCCAATATTAGAGGGTTTCCTACTAATGGTGTAAAACTAGAAGACTACTTGGAGAACAAGGAAATGGATAAAGAAATTGCAGAGGAAGTTAAAATGAAATTCAGAACAAAAAGGGGAACCAGGGGTATAATAATAAAGGACATCAAAAAACCTACGACAAATTTTGCTAAAAAGATAATGGCTTGCAAAATTTTGGGGAAGTGCAGAAAGGAAGAGGCCCCGATAAGAGTCATAGAAATAGTTGTGTAGTGTACAAAGGGTGTATTATTTAGATGTGATCCATATTTATTAAATCCGTTTATGATAGATTGTAGAGATGTGCAAGATAATGGAACAAAATTCCATTATTCCTGGTTGTTAATATTGATATCTTTGGTAGGCTGGAAAGAGCCCAAATTTTCAGCCTTTCTGGACAAAAAATGGAAATGTTCTATAGAGCGGTATGAAACCTTATGGAAGGAAAAGCACCCTAAGAAACAATAGGAGAACAACATAGTATTTTCCATGTTATTGGAAGACATGCAACAAAAGACAACCAATTTTTGGAGGATCCCAATCGAAGTAGTATAGGAAAATGAAGGGATTGCTAATTTCAAAGTGTCAAGACACCATTTTTTTACTCAAGCCAGAAGGGATCCAAATAAGAAGTGGTTGTAAATTAGGTATTGTACATCACACAAGGAAGTATACTGGATCGTGAAGGACTGGCCTGCATCGTGGAAGGTTCAAGTTACACAAAAGAAAGGAAAAAATCCAACGGATCAGGAAGAAGCATGAACATCAAAGAAAATAGGCAGTCCAACCGACAATATAAGGAAAGATGTAGAGTGTAGTAAAGCCTTAGGAAGTGTTGCAATGAGCAAGAAACCAATGAATAAAGACATCGTTTCAATAACAAAAGTGAAGGGAGATAGCTTGCGAAAAATATAAGTACATGATGAAGAAGTAGAGAAGAAGAAAACTAAGGAAGAGACCACAACCCCACCAAAGAAGATAACTTGAACATAGTAGGAAAAAATTAGGAAGAAGAAGAAGTATCACAAGAAACCTCCAGTACTTACTATTACAAAAGACAATGCAGAGTTCGTCGTAGAAAAATTCTAGGATAGAGGGGAAAATTGACTACTTACAATTGAGGCACGACGAGAGGGGATTATGGAAAAGATAGCAGAAGTTCATGACATTGTATAGAGGTTGTAGCTAAATACAATTCATCATCCAACAATGCAACATCAAGGAAAAGTATAGGAAGCACCAACACAGAGAGACCAAGGAGAGACAATGCAGACGGTAGTCATGAGCAGTGACAAGTTTAAGGTCACACCAGAGATGTTGGAGGTGGATGAAAACACAACACATAAACTAGAGAAGGACATGGAATATTTGGGGTTGGTTCTAGCGAACATAAGAATGAAAGAATTATACGGACTACAAGTGAGTGTGATGCTGGAAGTACAATCTAGAGCTAGGGTGGATTCCACCAACCTAGCGCTCGACCATGAGGTGGAGGATATTTTTCAAGTGACATGTGAGAAGATCACGCTGGAGAAGGATGAGGGAACGCATAACATAGATAAATTCGAGAAGAATCTTGCAGAAATATACATGAGAATACCATACTATGCGCAGGAACATGAGGTTACATCAGAAGAGAATATACATAATATTGCGTAGACAATGGAGAAGTACAAACAAGAGATAACAGACTTACCAGAGAAATTAACTCTGAGAACACCTCCAGAAGTATGAGAGAAGAGAGAGAAGGAGGCTAATGTGCACGTAGAGAGTATATCACATGGGGTTAAAAAAGTGGTAGAACTATATGATAGGACTGCACATATTTGGACGAGCCTAGAAGAAGATGAGAAGATCCAACAGCTAGAGAAGAGAGAGGAAAAGATTAGCGTTGTGGTTCAGGACTTAAATAAGAGGCATAAGACCATGGACATATCCTTGAGAGTCAAGGCCATGAAAGAGCTGAATAATTTGAAAACATAAGTAAAGTCCTCACAAGAAGAGAAACAAGCAAGGAAAACTTAGTTGGAGCCATTTCAACAATAAGCCGAAGGCATGATAGAAGAAATGAAAGAAGATAAATCCAACTTAGAATATGTGCATGCAGAAATAAAGGAAGTGTTGAAAGAGCATGTGATAGAGAAGGTTTTGGAGACACTATCAGGAAAGAGTGCACGGGCCAAGGAGAAAGTGACAGAATTGGAAAATAAGTATCATGTACTAGAGGTGGTGCTGCAGAAGGTGAACTAAAGCTGAGTGGCTCGGGATGAGCCACATGTTAGTTTTGGGAGAATTTTGGAGCAGGAATTTTGGGGAGAAAATTCCTGCTCCAAAATTGGAAGATTGGACCAAGAAGGAGAGTGCAACATATTTTGAGGAAAAGTAGTGTACGTGAAAGGATTTTCATAAATACAGGGCAAATGTGGACAAACCTAGCCATGTTAGGGTTAGGGTTCTAGAGTCACACTGTAAGTATTTAACCCATTTTTGTAATATAAATAGAATAACTCTAATGTAAAATGAGGCATCTATGTATCCCATCTATGTTTGGTAAGATATTTGTGTGACTTTTTGAGTACTTGGAGCATATTTTTGGAGTTGAAGTATGGCTTGAGAGATGTGGAGCTCAGATGGAGTTATTCTAGAGATGTAGTTGAGGGTTAGGTTGCACGCTGTGGATCTTGGTTTGATCCTGGTCCACCTCAATAATCTCTATTAGGATGTAATGTGCGCAATTCCTTCTGATGAATAAGAAAATATTCCTTTCCTTTCCAAGTCATTCCTTTCCTTTCCATTGCATGCCTTTCCTTGGCCTTCCATGCCTTTCCATGCCATGCCTTGCCTTTCCATAACATTCCATGGCATGTCATTCCATGCCATGCCTTTCTAAGTGTTCGACAACATAGGTATTCCAACAGAGAATGAACACCTTCAGTAACCATTCACATAACCAAATCAAAGATCAAGACACCAATGTTTTGACGTGGTAAAACCCCCACTGGAAAACATCCATGACCTTAGACAATGTGGCCACTTGGATCAGTTTATTAATGAAAACAAAAACAATTATAGAGATATTTTACAAGAGAGTTTCTCACAATCGATCATCGACAAATGACCTCCATGCTATTTAAATGGAGATCGTGGACCAATAAGGTGTTAAGCCACAGATCAATGGTTCTTAAGATCGAGGAGAATATGAACCGTCATATCACTCTATGTCGGGAACATATCATGACCGTCGGATTTCCTAAATACAAATGAATACTAATGCATACTAAAGAAACACACTAAGAAGCACACTTTTACCTAACGACACATTAGACCAAGTAGATCTTAACAAACTCCTAGGTGTCTAAATATCCTAACATCCCCCCTTAAGAACAATTTGGGATATGATTGAAGGATTTACAATAGTAACACAATAGGAGAAGGAAGGAAGCATTAGATCCTATCCCCCCTTAATTACAACTTCCTAAACTCCTAACATAGATCGAATTTTGGAAAAATTCTCTTTTGTAATAGACTTTGTGAGAATTTCTACAACTTGATCTTCTGTAGGGAAAAACAAAACTTCAGTAACTTGATCATGAATGATCTTTCTGATGAAGTGCATGTGTATTCCAATGTGTTTGTTTTGTTGATGTCGAATTGGGTCTTTGGAAAACTTGATGGAACTCTTATTGTCGCACCAAAGTTTAGTCATATGTTGCTGTTAGAATCCAAACTATGAAAGGATTTGTCGAATCCAGGAAGCTTCCTGACTTGCATTTACCATTGCTCGATACTCTTCTTCTACCGAAGAAAGTGTAATATCTTTTTGTTTCATAAAGGCCCAAGTGACAATTCATGAACCAAGGTTGAAAACATAACCTGCAATAGACTTCCAATCATCAGGGTCGTCGACCCAATCTGAATCAGTGAAACCAACCAATAAAGGATTCCCCCCTAATATGTAATGTATCCTAAACTAAACTATACCATAGACATAGTGAAGTATCCTTTTAGTTGCTTTACAATTCCTTTCATAGGGTGTTTTTGTATACCGAGAAACAAGACCAACAATAAAGAAAATATCAGGATGGGTATGAGTCAAGTATAAGATATCTGATGGACCTCCCATTTATGCGAGGCAACAAGGGAAATAAAAAGGTGGATGGAATTCATTTTGGCTACATGGGGAAAGGTTTCATTATAGTCAATTCCTTCAACTTGGGAAAATACTTTGGAAACTAACTGAGCCTTGTGTTTTTCAACACTTCCATCTGATGCATAATTAATTTTGTAGACCCATTTAAATATGTCAAGTTTTCTTCCTTTTGGAAGAGGTACAATATCCCAAGTATCATTTTCCATTAAAGAACAATACTCTTCATTCATTGTTGTATCCCAATATGGATGACCAAAAGCTTCTACAAATGTCTCTGGATCAGGAGTCTCTGAATCTTGAGCCAAAAGAGAAGAGGCCCATTGGAACTGTGAACATGTATGACGTTGATTTGAAGGATCACCAACAAGATCATCAACTGCTTCTCGTGTTGAACAAACCCATATAGGAAGTGGAGGAGTTGGTGTTGGTTCAGGTTCAAAGGACTCATTTGGAGGAAGGTGAGGAGGAGGAGGTTGATTTTCATCCTCATTGTCATCATCTGAAGAAGAAACCAGAATAGGAACAAAAGAAGGAACAAACATCAAAGATGGCTCACAGGCCGAAGAATACACAATCGTCGAATTAGGATTGTAGGCCAATATATTTTCATCAAATTTAACATCTATTATAATAATGATTTCATTACAATGTGGTTGAAGAAGTCTTTAACCTTTGACATCTTCAGAATAACCAACAAATATAAAATTATCACTTTTAGGCTGCAATGCTTTCCTTTTCTCATCAAGAATGTGATCCCATTCTATACTGCCAAGTACACAGAGGTGACTTACATCTGGTTTAATTTTAGTCCAAGATTCTTCCGGTGTTATACTTTTAAGAGCCTTTGTAGGAGTGTGATTTACTATGTAATTTTCATAGTTGATGGATTCCACCCAATACTTTAGATTTAATCCCTTAGATTTGATCATACAATTAGACATTTCTTTTAATGTGTGGTTCTTTCTCTCAACAACACCATTTTGTTGTGGTGTATATAGAACAGTGTGTTGCATTTGGATGCCCTATGTAGTGAAATAACTTGTAAAATTAGTGTTCACATATTTTCCTCCATTATCTATTCTTAACCTTTGAATTTAATGTCCAGATTGCTTTTCTACAAGGTCCTTATAGGCCAAAAACTTGTCAAAAACTTCTCCCTTAAGTTTTAAGAAGTAAACCCAAGTATGTCTAGAAAACTCATCAATGAAAGTTAAGAAATACTTGCACCCAGAAAAAGGAGTAGAAAGTGGACCAAACAAATCACCGTGAACAAGTTGCAAAGGGCCTGAGGCGTGCCAATAGACACATTTTTCAAAATTGTCCCGATGATGTTTGTCAAGAACACAACTGGCACAAACACCATCTCTCCATGAAACATGAGGAAGACCAGTCACCATCTGTTGATTACATAGTTGTTGCAATGAGGGATAGTTTAGATGACCAAACCACTCATGCCAAAGTTTTCTCAAGTCATCGCTATGAGCAACAAAAACTGATGAAAAATATGATGACCCAAAGTTGTCAAACTTGTACAACTTGGTAATATAATCAACAATTCTAGTTGCAGGAACATGCTTAGGATCTTTTAGATCCTTGATTACAACTTGGTGAGGTGAAAACTCTATGGTTTTACCTTCACCTAAATGAGTGATTTGATATACTGATAGAAGGTTGCAAGAAAGAATTGGAACACATAATACATCATTGAAATGACCATTATCTACTTGAACTATTCTAGATCCCACAACACTAAGAGATATTTCATCACCAACAAATATTTTCTTGGTGTTACATTCATTTAGAGCATAAAATATGTCTTTATTCTTAGCCATATGATAATATGCTCCATAATCAATAAGCCGCTCATTAGAAGAAGTAGAATTTGTATTGAAGGAGAAACTAGAAGCAAAAAGTTCATGTACATGAGAAGAAGAAGAATAATTAGAATCAATACTGATGTTGTGCTTATTCATTTCTTATTATAAAGATTCCATGTTCTTGAAACATTTGGACTCATCATGACCATATTTATGGCAAAAGTTGCAATGTTTGTCAGTCTTCTTATTTTTATAGTTTTCTCCTTTGTCACCTTTAGGAGATGAAGTTGTTTGAGTGGGTTTGGGACCCTTATGTTTCTTGTTGTTGTAGAGAGGATGTTGCTTCTTAGGATTCTTGGGTTTATCTTTCTGTTGGGTGACTAAGGCTTTGTTGGAGATACCCACAATGTTGATCACTCCAAGTTGTACAAGATTATATTCCTCTATAATCAAATCAACACAAATGGACTCAAGAGTGGGTTTTTGATAAGATTTCCCTAGAGACTCTCTCATGGCATAAAAGGTAGATACAAACATAGAATATGCATGACCTAGCTTAGAAAGAATAAGATAGATGCAACACTCTTCCTCCATATTTATCTCGCATTCTTCACATAAAATTATGAGTGTTTTAAACTTAGATAGATAGTCTCCAATGCAAGAAAAATCACTTGGACTTAAATTCAATACTTTATTTTCTAACTGTTGTGCTCGAATAATATTGATTTTACCAAACATAGATTCAATATTTTCCCAAGATTCATTGGGGTCATCAATTTCTTTAAGGTGGAACCTTAAATCATGAGAGATGGACATTATGATTATTCCATGTGATTATTCACTCCTATTAGCCCATTTGAATTTCTTATCATCATCAGTGGGTTCTTTTTCCTTTCCCAATGTAATACAGTACAAGCCTTTACTTCTTAATAAATCCTCCATATTATATTTCCATTGGAAGTAGTTGGTGCTAGTAAGAAAAAGATTACTGTAAGAAGAAATATTAAATATGTATATAATATGGATTTAAAAACTCAAATTGACAATCTGGATGGAAATATCCCGAAAAAATAGGTGGTTTAAAAAAAACGACACTAAAAAGGGACTTCGGATGTGAAAGTTATGCCCTTTAAAAAACGACATAAACGGTAACCAAAGGACCACGTGGTGGTGTAAGTTGTTTTATGAAGTGACCCACTTTTATAAAAAGAATTGGGGATCACTTTTACAATGAAGTTACTTTATGAAAGAAAATCCACATGGAAAATAAATAAATCTAAAATAAAATATTAAAGCTACTTACTGATTCACTTTTATACTCACTACTACATTTGGGTCAAATTCCGACGGCGCGTTCGACGCAATTTCCACTTTCTATTGTCGGAAGACCGACAAACCTCGGACCCCCTCAAACGTTGTTTCACATGACGTCATTTTTCCGACGACCGATTTTTCATCTATATTGCGACGTTTCAAACGTGGCAAGAGCAACGTTGCAAACATGGCAAGAGAGACGTTGCAAATGTGGCAAGACCGACGTTTCAAACGTGGCAAGACCGACGTTGCAAACATGGCAAGAGAGACATTGCAAACGTGGCAAGAGAGACATTACAAATGTGGCAAGACCGACGTTTCAAACGTGGCAAGAGAGACGTTGCAAACGTGGCAAGAGAGACA
>JZKD02S2399266.1:311339-322379 GCA_000966675.3 Picea glauca
ATGCATTGTAATAGACATTATTATTTTTGAGAAATCCTAGAGAACTAATTTGGGATCAATTTTGATTGTATTTTATAACTCCATGTTTTGAGTATAAAGTATTTAAAATTGGTCTATCATAATATTTTTTTGAGCTCTATAAGTATTACTCTTTAAAATTTCTCTCATGTGAATGGACCATCTTATTTTATTTTGAATGTGATCAAAATATTTATTTCTTCTATGATGTATGTGAGGAATTTTTTATTTTTTGTAATGTGCAATGTTTGATATTCATGGTCCACTTAAAGAAAAATCTTTTATAAATATTCTTTTACTTTTTTAGCATTTTGATTTTTCTTGAGCACTAAAGATTGGACTATATTGTTTGATATGGTACCATATTATTCTTGATTTAAAATTACCAAGAATATCATAATCCAAAGAGGAGTACCACCTCTTTAAAAACACAGGAGGATTCATATCCTCATGATGTTTTCATTTCGGTCATGATGGATTCAAGCATCAACATTTTTGGCGACCATACTAGGGACAAACTTGAATATTTAAATTTGGTTTTAGACTATAAAATTATATGAATTTTCCTCAGGCTAACCAACCCCAGTTAGGAATTGGATTTCAAAACTAACGGAGTATTCTACACCAGTTATACAATCTTGTAATAACAATAGTTGGAACTAGAGAAGAACTAGAAAGGTCTTAGGAAACACTAGTTCAAGAAGAAGAAAGATAAATTCTATGAATACAAATAAGAGAATAAAGGAAACACTGGAGAAATGAAAGACAAGATCGAAGACTACAAGAGAAAGGTGGGAATTGAAGCTATATGAATACAAAGGAACAATCACTAGAAGCAAGAGTAAGCAGCTACGCACCTCATAAATTGAAAAACATCCTCTTGAAGAAAAGGAGAAACTTTCAGGCATGGATGATAGAGAAGACCTAAGAGAATAAATACATGAGGAAAGACGAGAAAAAAGGAAACATGAAGAAAGACAAGAACAAAGTCACAAGGAAAGGAGACATGAAGAAATACATGAAGGAAGACGAGAAAAAAGGTATATAAACCTAAGAATGGTAAGAGACTCCCCCCTTGATCTTCGAGGACAACAACATGAGCTCCTTGTTCTTCCTAAAAGTACTTTGAAGATATTTTCCAAAGAAGGAACAATTGATGCTAAAATACATGTTGATTTTTTTTGGATGTTTTTAATTTCCATATTATCGAACATGATGATGTGATGGTAAGGTTGTTTCTCCAAAAACATTCAGGCCAAGATTATGAATGGTACACATCATTTCCCACAAGATCAATCATCTCATTTGATGATATTGAAACAATGTTCCTAAACATGTTTTCTCCTCCAGTCACTTATCATACTCTTCTTACCAGCTTCACCCAAACATGTCTAAACAAAAGTGAGAGGACAAGAGATTTCAATTTCATATTGAATAAAACGCTGAATAAGATCCCTGAATAAAAGAGGCCTAATGATCCAGTAATGTTTGGTTGATACAAAAATTCCATGTTGTCAAATGTGAAGTTTTCTATTAGAGATTCTCAAAATGAGACTTTAGATGAAGAAATGACCAAATATACGAAGATGGAGGAAATAATGATTGAAATAGGTGGTGACCCTGAAATTATCCTTGGAATACTGAAAAGGAATATGGATAGTTTGAATATTGTTGATCAAGGATCATCTATTTCAAAGAAGAATGAAGAGAAAAATACAGAACTGGTGGAGGATTCTTTAAAGGAACTATCTCAAATGTGAAAATAGATCTCGTTGCAGCTCAGAAGATGAAACACAGAATGGATATTACGTAGATGAATATAACCATCAGACAAATAATGAATGAAATAACAAGACTAAGACATAATGATAATTACATTCCTAATATGAGGATGTCTGTTCCAAATAAAAGAAGGAATCATGCCCAAGAACAAAGAATAAGGTTTGAAAATGTCGACAACCAACAAAGACAAAGGGTTCCCAGACCGCCAACTATGAATGTAGTAATACTTGATGAGCCATACAATGAGAAAATGGTTGAACTAGAAAATGATTGTATGCCTGAAGAAATTTTTGAATCTGTACATATAGATGGATGATGTGATAAATCCATGTACATATTTTAGGAATATGAATATGATCCTGTCTCGGACAAAAACATTGTCCAAACACGAGCACTCATAAATAAGTCCAAGAATAAAGATAATGCTAAAAAAAAAAGAAAAAAAAAAGTTAAGGAGAAAGATAAGGAGAAAGAGAGTGATAAAAGTAAAGTGACCAACACAGAATTAAAAAAGAAACAAGAGACTCTCAATCCCCTCCAGATGATATACAATGTTGTTGACGATATAAGAAAGTTAATAATTACACTACCTTTTACAAAAGTAGTAAAAATTCCCCAACAAAGGTTGTTAGCACTAGAAGTCACACCTAGACTATTGTATATATAAGCCTGATACCCATCAAAATGTGAATAATAATTGTTTTCAATGTGTATAAAATGGGCGTGATACACATTTTACGATGTCAACATAAAACCTCCATGAAATACACACCAACAAGCAAGCATTTGAATATATTTAGATCAATGTTTAGAGATATCAAAGGAAGATAGAAGACTTGGCAAGAAAAATGAAATACATGTATTAGGTTACATCAAGTACTTCTAAAACACATATAGAATAAATCGCATTGAATAAGACCTTCTTAATAAAAAAGAGAGAACACTTTGATCATACTCGCATCAATTACTAACAATAAATCATTTACTGTAGTAAGAAACAAGCATAATGATGAATCTGTCACCAACAACTAACATCAAAGTGAGATAGAAATAGATGTGACAGTAGGAAAGTAATTTGATATTTCACTATTAAATATTCTTGGGTCTGATACATACATCAGAAAACTCTATTAGAGTTTGAAAATAAAGATAAGAACCTCATTGTTTAACCATGTGAACCTCCTCCTGGAGTTACCATGCATATTAAATAACAAAATATCCAAAAACATGTTTACAATTTTCCACCTAACTTACTTGTAGGATTTTATTCCTAAGAAAGCCATGGCACTAGGTGTACAACATAAAAGTAACCAAAATGTTATTTTCCAGAGAACTATTGGCATCATTTAAAAAATCTATTAATAATTTGATGTGTGTGGTTTTACTGCATGAATATCCTTGAGGCAGGTGGCCTTTTATGTGCAACTAATATTCTAAAACCTTATCCAAGATAAACTTGACACTTGACAATCCTTTTCACCTTCAAAATCTTCATAACTCCCAGTTCACAGCACTTGTGTTGTAGACTTTCCTAAAACAACCATTTTGTAGCGTTAGTGAGTCCACATGCTATGAACTTTCCTGTAGGTGGATTTTTACCTCCAAAATTATTCCAACCTTTAAAAATTGCATAAGAATTTGGGAAAAACCTTCCAAATCCTACTACAAACTTATTGAAACATGAACTAACCTTGGAGAAATCATATGAATATGGTAACCTCAGCTCAAGACCAAAATCATTACTCAGGTTATGAGTATATGAAAAACGTAAACCATGGAAAAAATCATGCTTATGTAAAAATAGTTTCATGTATTCATCTTTTCCTAGTAATCCTTCTAGTAGCCACCCTAGCCAATATATCCAAATTTATTTTTTCTTCCTACTCTTTGAAGGGTTGCAATTTTTCTTTCAATCTCTTGATCTTAGCTTGGGAAGATCTCTTCTGTTTTTACACATTATTAAGTTTCTTATGAAGGGATAGATACCTCTTATCCAAGTATTTTGGTTTATCAATAGTCTTCTCATATAAATATAACATATCCTTCAGCTTGATTCGGGCCTCCATATTTTCCTTCCTCAAATTTTCATTTTTATATCCTTAAGTTTCCTTATAAGTCCTTTGAAAGTAGGATTACTTTCATGAGGAGGATTTATGATATAAAAAATATCTATGGGTTGCTTGGAAGGCTAAGATTTATCCTTTTGTTGAGCTGAGGCTTCTGATGTAGCCTCTTCCATAATAATATGTTGTTTAGTTGTTGATCTGGTGAAAGCTATTCTAGGTTTGACTGTTTTTGTAGTAACAGGTGGGGAAAAGATGAGTTTTTTAACCTTCAGACTCCTTACTTTACTTGATGATATATCCATAGATGTAGTTTCTTCCATAGGACAAATTTCTTTGTCAGGAGGTTGTGAGGGACCACCTTCAACTTTTTTATTAGTAATCTAAATGGATTTATCACTTTTGTTCATATTCCTCTTATTTATTGAATCTTAGTACACAATATTCTCGGCAGGGGTAGGTGTTTCTCTTTTGGACTATGGTGTGTGAGTAATATATGACTGAAAACCTAATGTAGCTAGGAAAACCTCCCAGTCAGTGTTTTCCTTCTTCAACTCTTCTAGTACTAGAATCTTGATTAAACCAGAGTGAAAAACACTGGTATCCACTTTCTTGTATTTAGCTTGGACCTTATCTGACATATTTACATTACCCAATACTCTTGAAAATATAAAAGGAAAGGTCCATGGACTCTTTCCCAGTAAAGTGTAGTAGTGATCTGACATGGTATTGATAAAACATATTGAACCTTCCTTCACATGTGAAGTACCTCTGAATGACTTTGATAATTTTTCCAAAATACTCCATCATGTGAATTATTGGCACTCCCTTGGATGAGTTGTCTCCTTGATATTCAAGTTTTATGAATGCCTTGCAGAAAGAAGAATTCAAAGACATGAATTTAAACCACTTCTCACCACAATCATGTATCCTTGTGGCTACATAAATATATTTCTCAGAGACTTCAAACTCCAACACCCCCACCTTAGTGTTTGTCCCACTGAAGTTGAGCGCAAACTGTTTAGCTACCTTAGGATGTCCTCTTTGAATTTTCTCACAAACATTTAGGTATCCCACACTCTAGAATGATTCCTTAAAAAATGGTTCAGAATTGATGAGTTGCATGTCATGTGGTTCGTCTCTGACAATCTCTTCCCCTTTGTGAATCTTATTACCTTGATTATTGTCGATGATGATTATTTTGAAAACCTCCTTTACCCTCTTATAATAGTTTTTTATCATATATATAATAAAAACAGGAAATTAGGGTTTGTTAATAGAACTGGGACAACTTAGGGTTTACTTGAATAAATAATTTATGCACAACAATAGTTTGAGGATGAACAAGATGCAAGTAGGAGGTGAGAAAAGAAGAACATAATTTCAACTTGTATGAGGCTTCAGATAGGAAAAAAATGAAGAAACTTTGTGTAAAACGGAGGGTTCACAACGCACTTGTTGAGTTTGTAGCGTGCAAAGTTGGACTAGGTTTTTATGACAGGATTGCAAGACTTTCCATGTTTGAGGAGAAAAATGATTTTGAAAGTTTAAAACCTTGGACCTAAATGAATATCACTTGAGGGGGGTTTGATCTTAGCATAAAATAGAGGGTTCGCAGCACCAGTTTGTAGCATCATAAAAAATATAGTCGATAAGGTTACTATTGCAAGAGGAAACTGCCAACTGCTCTTTTTGGTATAATATAACAAACTTGAAAATTTCCATGGTTTAAGATACCAAAACTATGGGATTTAATCAATGAAAAGTGTTTATAGTGAAAAAACATGTAACACTTTGTAGCATAGAAAAACATGTAACAATTTGCAGCGTATAAATATGTAACAACTGTATCGAGTTCAATCAACACTTAGACATCACACAATCACCAAAAGAGGTACCTGGTGTATCTGAAAATTCAGTTGGTGTCTCAAGAAGTATACTGAGACTTAGTTGGAATCATTCAATCCTATTTCATCTGCTACAGTCAGTTCAGAATGCCATATTTCAAAACAATGGAAGCGTGCTTCATTCAAATTGTTATACTTGTTTCTTGAAACCAACCTGAAGAACATGATGCATTAAAGACACTGAAAAGAATGAGATATCCCTTGACATGTTTCCAAAGTACAATTATGTGTGATTAGTGCATACGGTACTTCTTGATACACTATGAACTTTCAGGTGAGTTTGCAACAATTAGATTAGACACTTGACTTGACCCTCAAACAGTTGAAAATGACATAATGGAACATTTTGTACATCCCTTTGAGACAAGATAGATGATAATGATAATTTTAAGGCTAAGGGTGTGACCCATGATAACCCTTATTTATTTCATGATGATGAACACTATCATGACACCAAGGATCTTACATAGAATAAAGTAAAACTAATTGCTCATGGAAGAATCAAACATGATTTATTGACATGAGATATAACTCAAAACCTAAAAATTTAAATACCCTATGACTCAAACCTAGAAATTTAAAAATATTTTGACCCCTACACATCCTATGTGATAACAAAGGGAAAACATCCTAAAACTATTAGATGAGCTTGATGGGATAATTGAAGAAGTGATTGTAAAACCGAAGCAGAGTCGGAATACATCAACAGTGAAATTAAGAGGCAAAGCTCCACCTTTTTACATTTCAATAGAGAATCATGACGTTGTGCTCCACTACTGTATGGTAAATTTTGGTGCGACAAACAACATCATTCCTTTGAAGTTATGGAGACACTTGGAACAAGATGAAACGCGTAATATGAAACAGGTGAAATCATCTATGCAATCGATTCCAGGAAGGTACCAACTTATGGATAAATGAATGATTTTTATGCCTAGATTAACGTCGCTCCCCATATCATTACAATTTTAACTATTGTGGTGGTGGATCCTCCTCGAGCATACATAATTTTCATTGTAAGATTGTGTTCTTCCATGATTGGTGGATATATGATTAATGATGTAAGTTGTATGATGTTTCTTGAAAAAGAAAGAGCAATGATAAAGGTTCCTCGTGAACCCAAGAGGCTATTTTCTTTCAAAAATAAGGATAATGAATTGATGAAAGATTATATAGATGCTAGTATTATGAATTTGGTCATCCTGGATATGGAGAAAATAGAGGAAATAAAGAGGGAAGATAATTAATTTGTCTTGTATTGGAGAATTTCATTCAATGGAGCTTGTTCAAGCCTAGGGAGTGGAGTTGGGATTGTACTCAAAATCCCTAAGAAGTTTGTATACCCACATGCCATCAGACTTGAGTTCCCTTGTACAAATAATGAAGCATAGTATGAATCTCTAATTCAAGGGATGATATTGACACTAGAAATGAAGATTGAACATTTGATTGTGATATGGGACTCAAAGTTGGTATAAATCAGATCACTCAAAAGTATAATATTAAAAAGGAAAGGCTCAATATATATTTCAAAAGAGTGAATGAATTAATGGAGGCCTTTAGTTCCTTTAATACATATTTTATTCCAAGGGATAAAAATAAAAAATAAGATTCTTTAATGTTGTTCACTTCATTTTCAAATCCAGATGACATAAAAAGTGAGACATATTTTCAAGTGTAAATATTTTTTCGATCCTCATTGCTAGCCAAGATTATCTCCAAGTGTTTGAGAATGATGAAGACTTGAAATATTTTTTGGAAAACAAAAATGATGTTGAAGATAATGATATTTCTCTTGTTCCAAAGAATTGTGTCCAATATGAGTCTCTTTTCACAAGAGATGACCATAAAAGAAGTCTCAAGGAAGAAGTATTAGTCTGGAAAGTACAATAAATGAAGAAAGTAAATATTGGAAGTGATAGTTCCATGAAGTACGTAAATTTGGGAGTTAACTGTACATCTAAAGAAATTGATCAATTTATCACCATTTTCAAGGAATATTTTGATATTTTTCTTGGAGTTATGATGACTTGAAAGCCTATGATAAATCAATATTTCAACATATTATTCCATTAAGACAAGAATCAAATCCCTTTAAGTATAAAATAAGAATGATGAATCCCAAATTAAAACCATTGGTAAATATCGAGTTGGAGAAATTGAAGAAAGTTGGAATAATATATCCCATCAAACATTCTAACTGGCTCTCAAACCTAGTGGTTTTAAGGAAAAAGATTGGGGAAATTCAGATGTGTGTGGATTTTAGAGATCTCAATAAAGCAAGTGTAAAAGACAATTATCCTTTTCCTAAAATGGAATTCCTTCTTCAACAAGTTACCGGTTTTTCTTATAATTCAGAATACAATCAAGTTTTAGTCACATAAGAAGACATGCCTAAGACGACTTTCATAACACCTTGGGAGATGTATGCATATGAGCAGACGCCATTTGGTTTGAAAAATGTTGGAGATACTTTCCAAAGGGATATGGACCATGCATTAGAAGGTTTGATAGGAAGATTCATGGCGGATTATCATGATGATCTAACAGTCCATTCAAAGGAAAGAAAAGAACATATCCATCATCTAAGGCAAGTCTTTGAAAGATGTAAATTTTATGGGGTTTCTATGAATCCAAAAAAATGTTTGTTTTTTGTAGCTGAACGGAATTTGTTGGGGTATATTGTCTGTAAATAAGGAATTAATATTGATCCAGAGAGGGTCAGGGATATCAGTGAACTCAATCCTCTGTCCTCTAAGAAAGGAGTGAAATCATTTTTTGGAAAGATAAACTTTGTGTGGAGGTTTGTTTCTAATTATGCAAGCATAGTAAAACTGATTAATCTATTGTTGAAGAAAGGCCAAACATTCGAATGAACTTCAAACACACAAGAATCCTTTATTAAAATTAAAGTATCAATTACTCCAACACCGATGCTCATCAGTCTGGATTTTCAAAGGGAATTTATCATGTATTATTTTGCTACAGAAAGTGTTGTGGCATTAGTCCTTACCCAAAGAAATGTTAAAGGTGAAGAGTTACCAATCAAATTTATGAGTAAGACTCTCCATGACTACGAACTAAGATACTCAGAGTTGGAGAAGAAAGCCTTGTCTCTTATGAAAGAAGTAACGCATTTTCAGACCTATATTTTAAATTCTCATGTCATATCATATGTTCCATCCTCCCCAATAAAGATGTGTTTGAACCAACAACTAAGAGAAGGGAAATGGGCTAATTGGATGGAAAATATTTAGGAGTATGACATTGAAATTAATTGTTTGAAATTAGTCAGATATTGAGGATTGTGCAAACTCATTGCGGATAGTGATGCCATGAATGGAGTGATTTTAGTTTCAATTGGAAATCATATATCTGGCTAAGAGTGGTGCAAAGATATTCTATTCTATTTAAAATATGGTCAATTTCACACTAGCATGAATCCAAAGGAAAGAATAGCTTTAAAGATGAATTCAAGTCAGTATGTATTGATTGTTAAAGTATTGTTCAGAAGAAACTATTATGGCATGTTGTTGAGATGTGTAAATGAAAGGAAGGCCCAAGAACTGATACAATAGTTTCATGAAGGCATATGTGGAGGACATTTTTCACCTACTTCTAGAACACATAAAATAACAAGAGATGGGTATTATTGACCATGAATTTTCAAGGATTCATATGCAATGGTGAGAAGATTCCTTCCCTGTCAACACTTCTCGGGATATATGAAGAGATATGCAATGTATTTTCAAACCATATCAGTAGAAAAACCATTCAAAAAATCAGGCTTGCATGTCATTGGGCCAATAAACCCAAAATCAAGTAAGGGGCACATGTATATTCTCCCTGTTGCATACTATTTCACAAAATGGAAGGAAGCAACAACATTGAAAAAGGTAGATTTTAACTAATTAATTAAATTCCTCAAGGATAATATCTTGTCAAGATTTGGTGTTCCAGAGAAATTTATTACAGAAGATGGCTCAATTTTCATTGGATCAAAGTTCAAAAAAATTTGCAGTGAATATGGTATTATGAAGGAAAGGAAATGCAAGGTATGGCATGGAAAGGAAATGCAATGCATGGCATGACATGTAAAGGAATTGTATGGAAAGGAAAGCCAAGGCATGGTATTACATGGCATGACATGGTGTTGGAGTAGGCTATTTTGGGAAATGTGCACCAATAATGTCAGAAAGTTGGAAATGGGACCAGTAATGGAGCATGCACCAGAAAATAAGGAAAAGAAGTGTGCCAGGAATCAAGGAAAAGCAACATGCCAGGAATCAAGGAAAAGAAAAATGAGAAAGATAAGAGTCAAATCAAGGAATAGTTGGATCAAGGACCAGCCACACGCATGAGATTGTAAATTGGAAAAACCTAATCCACTTAGGGTTAGGGTTTTGGGTCCTTGTTGTAAGGGTTTTTACCCATTTTTGGTAGTATAAATAGGCATTGTAAGATCTGAGGAGATCATCCTTGGATATCTTTTTGTGGACAAGTCTTGAAGTACCTTTGAGAACTTTTATGAGTTTTGAGCTAGTATTTATGGAGTGTTTTGGTCGAGAGATGTGGAGCTGATGTTGATTCTATTTTTGAGTTGTATCTGAGGGTCAGGCACAGGCTATGGAGCTTGGTGCAACACTAGTCAACCTCACCATCACCATTACTAAACCTATAAGGAAGATGAATAAAGAAGCATAGAATGCCAAATCTAAATTAGTAGTACAAGGATATCCATTCCATATTTGAATTAGTATGGAACCCACAACCCCATGTGCAACTAAGACATATGAAGAATAAGAACCATTGAGACAACAAGTGATTAGTCGTAGAAGGATTTTAGTAGGATGAGAGTCCAGTGGAAATTCAAGAAGAAGTATAAGTTCAACTAGCAGTATTCAAGTATATACACCACATGAAGGTGGTAGTACAAAACATTTCACAATGGAATGAGTAGATCCAGTTATTCATTTACTAGAGTTCAGTGGAGAAGGGTCAGAGGACTCAAAGAAGAACTTGTTTATTTATGAGAATATTTTGGCAGCTAAGACGATGTTAAGAACCAAATATCAATATAGCATAGAAAATCCTCAGAAAAAGTACTCAACGCCTTGAAAAAGAGATAATTTCAGATAATAAACCTCTTCGAGGCAGCAACCTCCTTTTACCCCACTTAAATGTTCAAGTAGAAGATGATTCAAAATGAAAATGTCTCCTTGGTATATATAGGAGACTAGGAGGTATAATTACAACTAATGGCCTAAAGC
>JZKD02S2399266.1:327738-338052 GCA_000966675.3 Picea glauca
AGGAGACTAGGAGGTATAATTACAACTAATGGCCTAAATCCGACATAAATAAAATAACATTACTAATATAATATGCCCCAATTAAGGGGTAATGAGCCAATATTAGAGCTTAACACTTGTTTATTTATGAGAATATTTTGGCAGCTAAGAAGATTACAGATGAAGAGATGAAAGTGTCACAACTGGAGATCACATTCAGACACCACGAACTGGACTGGTATATGCACCTCACAGTAAAAATTCCATGAGGAGTTCCTACCACTATCGTAGATGTGAAGAAGGAATTGATCAATGAATTTCAACGACCTAGTTCAGAGGATCAATTCATGAATGAGATGATAGAGATCAAACATAATCCAAGTGAGTCAGTGTGGGAGGTTGATCATAAGTTCAAGAGACTAAAAGTTAAGTTTAATTATCCTATCATAGATATGAATCATAGACAATTATTTTTTAATTCATTATTGGCACATTTGAAGTATCTATTGAGTCAGAAAAAGTTCCAAACCTAGGCTAAGGCCATGTAGTCAGTTTTACAATTAGAGGAAAATCAATATAAGCATACAGATCCAACTGTGGAAGAGATGAAAGAAGATATAAAGAACCTGACATTTCAGTTGAATTAGAATAATGGAAAGGAAAAGAGGGAAGATGTCTGGTGCACATTATGTAGAGAAGAAGGACATCATAAGAATGAGTGCCAAACCTTTATGTAGTACTTGGGTACATGAATACTGAATCATTTACCCATAGGAGGACCATGGTGTGAGATATGTAGAACACATGGACATGATCCTTATCATTGTCCCATGATGAAAAAGTATCAAACAGTACCCAAGAGCACATTTTGAATTTTTTGCAACTTATTTAGACAGGAAGACAAGGATTGTAGAACCTTTGAAATAATGAAGAAGAGGACATCATATACTTATAGGGTGCAAGTTGAATTAATGACAGGACAACCTGCGCAACAACCATAGTATAACAACATGCAGTAGTTTACAACACAACGACAATATAATAACATGAAACAATTTGGAGCACCACCACAGTATAACAATGCACAACAGTTTGTAGCACCACCACAATATAATAATATGCAGCCATAGTACAATCAGGCACCATAGTATAATACACCATGCAGAGGTAATCAAGGAAACAAAGGAGGCTTCAAAAAAGGAGGTCATGGAGGAAGACGATTTGGAGGAGGTAGAGGACCAACAACATGTCATAATTTTCAAAAATTGGGAAATTACACAAGGGATTGTTGACAACCACCTGTGACATGTATGTATTTTCATGCAAAATATCATGAGATAGAAGATTGTACAAAACTTATGTTAAAGATACAGGACAAAAAAAACTAGAAAAATTAGAATGTTCAATGGATTGTTGTGGAGAACAGAGAATAGGATGGGAAGAAGATCAATATACATACTATAGGTGTAGCCAAGACAGGAGAAGGTGCAACAAATAAGGATCAAGACCAATACCAATGGGTCAGAAAGAATACAACACCCCAACAAAATTTTGATGCGTGCAAAGAGAAGGAGACATTCAAGGAAGGTAGATAGGAGATTTTGAAGGAGAATATTGTGTCTACCTCAATAACAAAACCAGGATATGGTGTACCATTCTATGACATGCCTCACTTATTTTATCATACCAATAGAGATCAACCATCAGAACAAGTAAGTAATCGGAAAACAAAATTGGTGTCTTGTGTAAATTTGTTGAATGATAGAAACTCTTTACAAGTATTAAAGAGTTTGTTAGAGAAGTGTAATTATGGAGAAGAGATGAAACCATAAAATAAGATATTCAATCAAGTTGGTAAGAAGAGAAAAACAAGTAGGGAGTTCATGTTGAATGCAAACATTGGAGATTTCAATATGGGGGATATCACACTAGACTTAGGGTCTGAAGTAAAAGTTTTGCATAAGAAGACATGGGAAGCCATGGGAGAACCTACCTTGGGATTTTAACCTATTTAGTTGAAGTTAGAAAATCAACATAGAGTGGTACTAATTGGTAGATTGAAGGGAATACCGATAGATCTAGATGGTGTGCGCACTATGGAAGAATTTGAGGTGATTGACATAGTAGATAAAACTTCACCATATCCAACATTGTTAGGGATGGATTGGGATTTTGACAGTAAGGCTATTATCAACCTAAAGACTAGAAAAATGATCTTTGAATAAGGAGAATACAACGTTATTGTGCCATTATATCCCTCAAAAGGAGGAAGGTATGTAGAACCTGCGACAATTTTTTTTATTATAGAAGACATAAACCAGTTGTATACAACTACAACGCAAGAAGAAGATTATGTGAACCCAAAAATAGATGGAATGTTGATTTGGAGAATCATTAGTTCATGTGATTTAGACTCTGAAACAATAATAGAAAATTGGCAACAATGATTACACGATTTGTCCACTATAATATGCATAAGGATGACATGCACACTAGGATGGGTTGGTACAAACGTAAGGGAACCACCCACTTTTTATGGTCTAAATGATTTAGAGGATTTTTTAACAAAATTTTAGTTAGAAGTATTTGAAATTCATAGGTTACTAGTTTTGGATATTTCTTTGAAAGCTACACCTGCTTGGTTGTGGGGTACTCATAAGGAGAATATTCAGAATTGGTATAAATGCAAGAGGTTATTGCGCATCAGATTTCGCGCAGAACATGAGAGTAGATATGTGGAGAAGTATGATGGAATAGGAAAACCCAGAGAACATGTATAAATATGTATAACACAGTGGATATTAGTACCACCAGAGGAGTGGCCACATCACTTTATTCACACATTGGAAGGAATCCCAAGGAATTGGTACACAAAATTGAAACAACATAGAGAAACTGTAAATTGGAAAGAGATTGAGCATAGGTTTTTGATCACATTTTCATTTGAGCATGAGAATTCAGAAATAGATACAACATAGAAGTTGGTAAGAGATAAGATCTTTGAAGAATTGGAAGTTGATATTATAACAACTTATCATAACTAGAAGAGAAAAATAGTCAGACAATTGTTACACTGTTATCACGTCACAAAAGATGATCTAGAAGAATAAAACCTATGCAACATCAATATTACATAAATTGAAGGAGAAAGAGAAGTAGAAGGTCCAAAGATATATTTAGATTATTTGGCTACACCACTGAATATCAAGAAGGTAAACATTCGAACAAAATAAAACCCAAAGATTGCAATTATTGGGGATTATTAGGATAATTAGATAGTAGAAAGAATAACAAAGTCACTGCATGAGTATAGTGACTTATTTCCAGCAACATTCTCAGATATGAAAGGGGTTGCAGGAGAAATTGGAGAGATGAAGATCCCTTTGAAGACATATTCCAAACCGATAAGACAGAGACCTTACAGGTTGAATCCAGTGTATAAGTAGAAAGTGATGGAAAAAATTGATAAGATGTTAGAGGCTAGGGTAATAGAACCTGTGGAAGAATATGAATGGATTATCCCTCTGGTAGTCCAGGAGAATAAGAAAGGAGGAATAAGGATATGTGTAGATTTGATAAAGTTGAATGATGCTTTCCTACATGATCCTTTTCCTACCCCATTTACAGATGAAGTTTTGGAGAATGTAGAAGGTCAAGAAGCATATTTATTTACTGATGGATTCTCAAGATATCAATAGATCAGAATAGCACTAGAAGAAAGACATAAGACTACATTTGCAAAAGAATGGGAGTCATATTAGTACACAATAATTCCTTTTGGGTTGAATAATTCCCCTGTTATTTTTTCAAGGGTAGTAGTAGTTGCATTTGAATACTTTATTCATAAGTTTCTGGAATTTTACTTGAATGATTGGACATTGTTTAGATTATTAAAGGATCATGTCGAAGTGTTAAGATTGATGTTAGACAGATGTAGACAGTGTCAGATTTCATTGAATATTAAGAAAATCATTTTCAATGCACCTTTTGGTAGTTTGTTATGGAATGTGGTGTGTAAACGGGGTCTGTTGTTTGATCCTTCCAAAAAAAAATCATAGTTAATCTACCACCACCTAAGTCAGTGTGCCAGTTAAAATATACACTTGGTCATATAGGCTACTACATGAAGTTTATAAGTGGATATGCACAGATTACTGCGTCGATGGAGAAATTGTTGAATAAGGACATCAAGTATCAGTGGAATGATGAGTTCCAACAGAGTTTGGATATCCTGAAAGAGAAAATGGTGACATCAACAATTTTAGTATTTCCAGATTGGTTAAAATAATTTCATGTGCATGTAGATGCATCTGCAATAACATTTGGAGTAGTATTGACATATCTAGGAGAAGGTGATATAGATCACCCTATAGCATTTGCAAGCATGCAGCTATTGGATTCAAAACAAAATTAAAACACAATAGAATGAGAAGGGTTGTCTATGGTGTATGCATTGCAGAAGTTCAGACATTATTTGTTAGGTCAAATTTTTAAGATGTTTACAGATCATTCTTCTCTTTATATATTTCGTCAATAAGCGAGTGTTTGGGGGAAGAATATGTAGATGGTTACTGTTATTTCATTATTTTGACTTTGAAGTTGTGGTGAAGACTGGAATATTGAATGCAGGTCCAAATCATTTGTCCAGAATAACTAATGGAGAGGAACCAAGAAACTTGGAGGACAATTTCCCAAATGCACAATTGTTTTCAGTACAGATTGTTGATGAATATTTTGATGATATTATTGGAGTTTTGAGTACAATATTTTCCCCAAAGGAATTTAATACTGTGCAGAAGAAAAATCTAGTGGTCAGAGTTGCAGACTACAAACTAATTGCAAGGAACTTGTACAAACTTGGTGCATACAACATTTTGAGGAAATGTGTCATGGAGCATGAAAGGAATATCATTTTAGAAGAAGCACATGAAGGAATCGTTGGAGGAAATTATGAAAGGAAAGCTATTACGAAAAAGATATTGCACACAAGATTATGGTGGCCAACAATTCACAAGGATGAAAAGGAGTATTTTCAGAATTGCGATGTCTTTCAGAGGGTTGAAAATCCATCCAGGAGGGATGAGATGCCATTAAGGCCTCAAGTAAATTTGAACATTTTTGAAAAGTGGGAAGTAGATTTTGTAGGACCAATTAATCTACTATCCACAAGATCAAGAGAAAGGTATATCATGAAAAAAACAAAATATTTGACTAGATGGGATGAAGCAGCACCACTGAAGGATTGTAGTGCAGAGACTACAACAGACTTATTATTTGAGCAAGTAGTCACAAGGTTTGGATGCCCCATAGTTTTTATGAGTGATCATGGGACTCATTTTATAAAAAGTACTATCCAAGCAATGAATGAATATGTTGAGATACATCATCATAAGATAACTCCTTACCATCCTCAAGACAATGGTATAGTGGAAGCATTTGACAAGATATTGGAGAATGCCTTAACCAATATTTGCAATGTGAACATGGATTATTGGGATTTGAGGATACTAGTAGTGTTATGGGCCTATAGAAATACATGCAAGAATATTACAGGGAATGCACCTTTTATATTGGTGTATGGATAGGAAGAAGTAGTTCCTTTGGAGTATTTGATACCTAGTCTGTGAATTTCAACAACTACAAACATGATAGAAAGAGGTGCAACTCAAGAAAGATTGGCACAACTCATGGAATTAGAAGAAGACAGGATTGTAGTTGGTTTTCATCAGGAAGTGTAGAAAGAAAATGATAAGGCTTGGCATGAAATACACATCAAGAAGAAGAAATTCAAAGAAGGATATCTAGCTCTCCTATATGATAGTAAATACTTGCATCACCCAGGGAAGTTTAGGATGCATTGGATAGGACCATATGACATAAAGTCTATCATAGATGGAAGTGTTGTGCAGTTGCATGATTTAGCAAGAAAGGAGATGCAAGGATCCGTGAATGGTAGTCGACTGAAACTCTATAGGGATAGTTGACCTACTAACCCTTAGTAGATGTCGCGTAGAGAAGTAGAATTGTACATAATGTATATAATACGAGTAAAAGACAAAAAATAAAAGAAAAAAATGAGTAAAAGAAGAAAACGAGAGAAAAACTGGAAAAAGAAGAAAAATACAAAAAGATGGAGTAGATAGAAAAGTGGTTTTTCAGAGAAACAGTTGGAAGATAAAACACTCAACAGGAAAAAAAATGGTGCGACATAATTCAATACACTGCACACAGGAAACGTTTCACAGAATGAGAACGCAGTGCATCGAGACGAAAAGTGGTTGGAAAAAAGAAAAAGGTAGTGAATGAAAATGTAGAATACAACAGAGCATTTATGACAGAGGTTATAAAAGGGGAAAATCATGAAAAGGTAAACACTTAGTATGATTTTGAGAAAACAAGAGAAAAGGATAAAATAGGGAGTGATTGTGTGAGAAGTTGTGAAGAATCCAACTGAGAGTTACAACGATTTTCACCCGATATAGAACGATGACACCATCGAAGTTAGGAGCACCTAGATAATTCGTAAGAAGGACAAGAAGCACCAACAAACCAATGCAGTATGTGATAGGGGTGGTAGATGTGGATGGGATCCCATCGCTAATGATTGAGTCAGTGAGTCTGACAATATAGAATGAGACATCAAGTCCATTAAAGAAGAAAACAAGGCCAAAAATAACAATAATGCACACGAAGAAGCAGGTTTGATTGTCATTGTCCCAAATTCCAAAGTCAGTAATAGTTGTAGAAGATATGATGGGGTTTGTCCCCAAATTGAAGTATGAAGATCGCGCCATCACATAGGTGGCTAATTTTCCATAGATTGCACAAGAAATTTATATGGAGGACAAAAGGATAAGATCATTAGGACTTCCAATATTAGAACGTAAACAGTGTATTACAGGGTTGTACAATTTAGGCATCATGAATTTGTTAGAAATCCCACACTTTGGCAAGGGGAAGGATGTCAATTCCTACGTGAAAAAATTACTAGCAAGAGTACATGGAGGATTTTTGTGGATGGACATAATTTTTCTTCTATGGGTCCTCCAACCCTTCTCCATGGAACTATGTTAAATGAATAGTTGGATCTACTCCTACCATTTTGAATTTTGTTGTACTACCTCTTCTGTGCGGTGTAGATAATTGACTACTACTAGTTGAACTTATACTTATGCTTGAATTTCCATTGGACTCTCGTCCTGTTAAAATCCTTCTACCACTAATCACTTGTTGTCTCAATGATTATTATTTTCCATATGTATTACTTGCACATGGGGTTGTGGGTTCCACACTAACTAAGATCTGTAATGGCAAGCCTCCTGCTGTGTCGAACCCTTGATGTCTAGTTTTCCTCTCATGTGTGGTACATAAGATTTTCTCAATCTTCCTCATTGCATGGAGATAATCTACCTCTTCCTCATCATTGTCCAATCCATCTTTCTCAGCTACATCCCTTCTTTGGGTAGACGAGCCACATGTAAGTGTTGGGGGTTGTTGGAGAAGGCTATTTTGGGAGAAAAATTTGAGGAATAAGGAAGAGTGCAAAAAATGAGCAAGGCATCTAAGGAATGGACCAAAGAAGTAGCACACACTGGACAATAAGGAAAAGTAGTGAAAATTCAAAGGTATAATAAGGACGGTGTGATGAGGAAATTTTTGGATCAAAGACCAACTGCACACAAGAGGTTGTAAAGTGGACAAACCTAATCCACTAGGGATAGGTATTTGGTAATCAATGTAATGGGTTTTAACCCAATTTTGGTAGTATAAATATATGATGTATGAGGCARCTAGGGGATATCTATCTGATATTTTTGGTAGATATTTTTGGATCTAATTACTAAGTCATTTTTAGATGAGTCTATTTTTGAGTTTTAATTGAGGGTCAAGTTGCAGGCTGTGGAGCTTGGTGCGACACTAGTCAGCCTCACCATTGCTAAATTTATGATGTAATGCACGCAACCTATTATTTTGAAGAAGATGAATAAAGAAGCATAGAGTTCAAAATCTTTGTGTGTGTATCCCAGAGGGGTGAACCACGGTAAAATACCGTGTCAATGTGTGGAATGTTCTCTTTATGCTTTGAAATGTCTTTTATGATGAATGAATAGATAAATGAATGAATATGTTAAGTTTAATTTGTAGCGTGCACTGGATTAGACATGTTATTTCTTGAAAATGAATGTTAAAGGTTAAATGAATGGTATATCTGAAGGATATTGAAGTAGATAAGTTGACAAGTATGCCTAACATCCCATGAGAATCATCCCTTCCACTATTGTAGACATTTGGGTCATGAAATCACCCATAATCCATATTGGGTGAGACAACGTTGTGCACTCTATGAATAATGTTTCCTTCTGGTCTCTAGAAGGGTCGATGGTTTCCAGGGTTTTGTTGGAGAACTAAGGTAGAACTTGGGTCAGCCCATGCATCCAACACATGGAAAGGAAAGGCATGACATGGAAAGGCAAGGCATGACATGGAAAGGAAATGAATGGCATGGAAGGTGAAGGAAATGAAAGGCATGGCATGGGATGGCATGACAAGGCACGAAATGACATGGCATGGAAAGTGAAGGAAAGGAAAGGTGTGGCATGGAAAGTAAAGGCATTACATGACAAGTGAAGGAAATACAAGGCATGGCATGGCATGGCATGCCAAGGAAAGGAAATGCATGGCACAAAATGGAAAGTGATATAAGGCAATACATGGCATGGCATGGAAAGGAAATACATTTCATGGAAAGGCAAGGCATGACATGGAAACTAAAAACAATGTGAGTTATGGCATTGCGTGGCACAAAATGGAAAGTGATATAAGGAAATACATGACATGGCATGGAAAGGAAATGCATGTCATGGAAAGGAAAGGCATGGCATGGAAACTAAAAGCAATGTGAGTTATGGCATTGCATGGCATGGGAAGGAAAGGCATGGCATGGAAAGTGAAGGTGGTGCAAGGCATGGGATGGAAAGTGAAGGTAGTGCAAGGCATGGCATGGAAAGGAAAGGTGTTATAGGAAAATCTCCTTGCAGATAGGTAGATTTCCTCAAAGAGCTAGACCCTAAACTCTAAGACAGAAAGTGCTTAATGTGGACACTGACTTCCTTTCAAAATCTATACAAACTAATACATGAGAAGGAAGGAGAATAGAAGTACCTCTTTATTGACGTTTGTCCCTGAACACTCCGAGTTGAGCTCCAATCCTTTTCTCCTCGACGAGCCCTGTAGACAAACAAAGTACGACCGCTTCCTACTCTATTGATATTAGCTTGAAAACAGATCTATCTATCAATGATAAGTTCATGTAAAATTAGACACAAACTAGAAAGAAACAGGCCAAGCGTGTCATATTAATGAGAATTAATGACAGCAGTAGTTACAATCATAGATGCAAATGCGACAACTTCGTCAAGTCCCCTTTTGTCTAACCCTTGCTAGAAAGATCCACAACATGGATGATAGCAGCTTCACTGATCACTCTCCTTTGACTGACTGTGTGTTTCCTATGAGATCATAGGTTTCATGCTAGCAATTCTTCCCCCTTTTCACCATCATAGAGCCTGCTTATATAGGTTAAGAGAAGCTTAACCTCTTGAGTTATCTTTAGAACAAGTTGAGGAATTCCCTCCTTGGATCAGGGATCTTCTGATGGAACCAAGAATTCGAATGCAACTGCCTTCTAAACTTGAGAGATCCTCCCCTTATTCTCCTCAACGGGCCAACTACTGCCTCAGATTAGATAGCTCTCCCTCAAAAGGGGCATCAAGGTGCTATAACGCTCCCTAGGAAGCTTGAGGGGGGGCCCAGTGCTCCAAGGATGGATAACTCTCCTTTAGAGGGGCAGTGGTGCGTTATAACGCTCCCTAAGACCTTATAGGGGAGTGCCAACTCTCCTAAGGCCAATGTAGGGGAGCGCTCACCTTCAAAACCTTTGTTTAAGAGATCTTCTCAGGTGATAAGAGTTCCTTGACTTCAGTTAATCATTTTCCCTCCTCCAAATCAAGTGTATGAGATGTCTTAAGTGCCTCCTTAGTGTCGCCATTATGGAAGTATGCTTGAACGACATTTGCGACACTTGTGAACAAGTTGCGACACTTACAACACTTATCGAAGTGAGCAATATTGAGGTGTAACAGATTGCCCCCCAAAGTATGAAGTTAGAAGATGTGAACTGATAACTGAAATGATTTGTAGATGTTCAAACAAGGGTATATACTCAGAGAACCTGATGGAAGTTGCACACAAACATCCAACAAATATCATGACATATTTCAAAACCCAAGGCAGGCATACCTATGCTTGGGTGATCAAGACTTGCAAGATATGGCC
>JZKD02S2399266.1:348657-360371 GCA_000966675.3 Picea glauca
GGACTGCTGAGAGGGGATGTGCAGAAAAGAGACCACGATGGCGGTGGAAGGCACCTAAAAAGGTGGCATTAACTTCCACCGAGAATTAATACCGTATTTGGACTCCACTGGCCCGAAGAACCAAAAGCGACTCGCTGGCCCCCAAATTTAATCTCTCGCAGGCTGGTAGGTGGGCAGCTTGATGAGGGATGGGCTAGTGAACCACCCATCCGTAGAGCCATCAGGCCTGATCAGCGCGAGGGTAATCATGCCACACGCAACCTCGCAAGAGGATAAGGCGTATGGAAGAAGCAATTGAGAGGGGGGAAGACATGAGGGGAACTCTGGCATTACGCAGAGTGAGTGATAGCAGAGAGGAAGGATTGAAACCTTCACTCCTGGTCACTGGTAGACAGAGAGACGCAGTCTCAGAGCATCGTGGTCTCAGCTTGGGGGTGGCTAGTGGTAAATCCACTGGGAGTCTCTATACCTACGGTTGGGTGGAAATGAGCACCCCTCTCAGCAGTTACACCCACCTCTAGCGTTATTTCTGATAAGTGTTTTACATATTGCGTCTTGAAATTCATATACTGATATATATGCTCGTAGAACTGTGAAATTATGAACAATTTCAGTATAAGAATGTCTGTGCAGTGTTTTGATAAGAAATAATAGATATATGCTTATAATAGGAAGTCCTCGCGTGGCTTATGTTGATAAATGAATTTAGTTATACATGAGTTGAATCAAGTCAGTCTTCCAGTCCATCCTCGGGAGTTTGTTTCCCTTTGTCTATTTCCAGGAAGGCCCCGGAATATGACTCTTCACAGAGATTCCCTTCTTGGAAAGGTTTTCCAAAGAACATGGAAAAAGGACTTGAATGGGCAAGTCTTAATAACCCTGTATGAGGAGGAATGACCCTCTTAAGGTTCCGAGATAGCAGCGTAGGGATAAGTAACAAATCAACAAAGGAGATCTCGTCGGATGACCCATAGCCATTCATGACTGTTATATTGACGAAAGTAGCAAGGGCGTTACATACCTTGCCCCTTTTTCCCTCTATCTTCGTGAACAGCGAGGAAATCGGGATCGTAGATCCAAAGGCCCAGGAGAACCTTTGAACCATTGATATTTCCACATCCACGAAGTAGTGGAAGAATGCACCAAGTTGGATAATCTGAGTCATTGGATGTCATTCAGAAATCCCATCAGCCATTGGATCGAGTTAAGATGCTCAAAGTTTAGTCTATCGGGTGTGCGCGGAAAGAATGGATATATGCCGTTAGATCTTGGCCTATTTGCTCGTCAGCCGTCAGATCAGATGGGAGGTGTATGGGGCTTAATCATTCTCAAACCAGGCAGACGTCCCGACCTTCATTGGGATATCGACATTCGGGAAATCGGAGTTCCTGAGGTCGAAGGAATCGGTACATCACAAGTCTCGAAATCTCGGAGAGATCAGAACCATCCATCTTGAGGAGGACGCGTGGCAGCAATTAGTGCCATCGGGGAAAGTCTCGACAAGAAGTTGTTGATCGATGTTTGGGTCATCAAGATATCGGGGATCCTGGTGACAAAGTGTTTATACATTTTGGAATTGCGAACCGCGAAACTTCGATAAGTGAGAGCCAACTGTCAGCCAGTCGGGATTCGAAGAATCGGGAATCACGGGGACGAGAAGTCCATACATGGTGAAACTTCGAAGTCTGAAACCCCGACGAGAGGTAAGGTTGTGGTCATGGGGACATTGGTCACATGGACTAAAGACTTAGCCCAGGAGGCTAAGGCAACAGAGGAGCATGTCGGGAATCAGGGATCGGTGAACCAAGTTGTTGGGACATCATGAGTGTCAAAACCCTGATAGGAGGAATCCCGACATAAGTATATGGTTGCGTTCATACGAGAGGTGGTCGTATGGACCCAAGAGACTAGCCCAAGGGGACTAGTGGAAGTTAGAGCACGTTGGGATTCGGGAATCGCGGATCCTCGGGACAAGTGCATTTTAGCACTTGAAAGTCCGAAACCCCGATAGGAGGATATAAGGTTGCGGTCTTATGAGAGCGATCATATGGACCAGAAGGCATAGCCAGGAGGGGCTAAGGCTGGAAGAGAGCTTATCAAAGATTCAGGAGCTCCTTGATCGAGAGTCTGGATCTTCGTGACAGTAAACCCCGATGAATGGAAGAGATTTTATCGGAGGATCTCAGGGTTTGTAATGATCGTTAGATGTGGAAACAAGATGTTAACTTAAGCTAGGATGTGGTTATGCTTTAGGATAAGAAGCGAGTAGATCTAGACAACCAGATTCTACCCGCCCAGATCTACGGATGAGGATGCATTCCAGAGCTCCCTTGTCATTCTACCTTTAATGGGGGGGGGTCCGGAATAGTGTGGCATGTGAAGTGGGGTCCCTCCCTGTCATGACGACCACCATGTCGCGTTTCCCTCTTGCCACCTATGTGCCACCTAACCGTGCAACGGGGCATTTCTCATTGGCTGCTCTCTACCCCTGTTGAGGTTTTTTCCTATTGGCCATTCGCTGACCCCGTAGGGATTCATCCCCATTGGTCGCTCGCTAGCCCTACCAGGGTTCGGCAGTTGCAGATTCGAATGTTTGGACATTACTGTAGCGCCGAAGCATGAAATGCAAAAGACACTGCATTCAAATTGAACCGTGAACCTAACCCATGATCACATGGGAACAGAGAAGGAGAGAGAAAGAGCCAGCTTACGCTGGGCCTCCATGGTTATTTATGGGTTCGAGTCCGACAAAGGACCAGAAAAATTTGATTTAGGTAGCGGGTATGTTACAAAGTCGTATCAGAGCATGGTTACAACACTCGGCCTGATTGGGCTCATGCATGAGTCGTGCATAAACTCCGTTCGAAGCACTCCTATGAGGAGTAACCCCCTGACTTAACTCTCTTTTCCAGGATTAAAAACTTGGAAAATGAGAACCCGACTATGTATGCATGTGAAAGAGTTATTAATTTATACGCAAAATTATAAAAATGTATTTAACTCTTGACTAATAACCAGCGTTTGTCCTTTCACTCAAGCGGACGATCAACCGCGGGAATCTACAGACGCAGAGTATGGTAACTCACTAGGAGGTGGGAGAAGGCTCCCACAACATAGACGAAGAGTTTGATGAAAGAAGAGCAATAGGAACCCCTCCATACCTAGCTGAGACTATGAGGAGTCTCATGGTCGAATTGCAAAGCTGCAAGGCCGATAATGAAAGGATGATGAAATAACAATAAAAGCAAACCGAAATTAATGCAGTTCTACTGCAGATCTTATCCGACCTACAACGACAAATGCAGCATGAACCTGAGATGCAGAATCATGGTCGTGTCAGTGGCCATACTGAGAGAAGCACAACAAGAAAGGTCCACCCCAGAGGTAAAGAACCAGTGCCAGATGATTCCACTGAGAAGGAAGCTGGTGATTCAGAAGGCTCTTCCAGCAGCAGGACCAGTTCCTATTCTTGCAGAAAACAGAAGAAGCAAAAGACTTCCAAGATTCATAAATTTGAGGAATTCCGGAAGGCCAAACCTCCCTCCTTCGACAGTGAGATAAAGAAAGGAGAGGAAGTCGAGGCCTGGCTACTTGGACTGAAGAAATATTTCAGAGTCCATGATTTCTTAGAGAACTTGAAGGCTTGAGTGGCCATTTTCAATCTGAACGGAAAGGCTTCCATCTAGTGGGAAGACCTTAAGAATATGAAAGGGGTCCGCGAGGAGGACCTATCTTAGAAACGGTTTGAGAAGTACTTCTGGAAGAAGTATTTGTCAGAAAGGTATTTCGACGAGAAGGCTAAAGAGTTTTATGAACTCAAACTGGGACAACTTACTATGGAGGAGTATGTCAACAATTTCCTTGACTTACTGAGATATGTACCCTACATCAAAGCAGAGAAGGTGAAGGTACAACGCTTCATCAGTGGGTTACCCAAGGAATATTGGAACTGAATTTAATTTGATGAGCCAAATACCTTAGAAGACACTATATGAAAGGCAACATATTGTCATGAACAATATGGACATCGGGCAGAGTCTCGTGGAGACTGGAGACCAAAGAGTGGTTCGAGATTTCAGAAAAAGGGGAGCAAATCCTCGGTATTTAAAAACTACAAAAAGAACCCCAGAATGAATTTCCCAACCCGGAGTGTACTCCAGCAGAACTTTCCCTCAGGGGACGGAAATAAAACTTCTGGACCTATATCAGTGAAGACTAACAACCCAAAGAAAGAACCTCTGAAATGTTGGGATTGTGGAGGAGAGAATCTCTGGAGAGACTGTCCACACCGACAATAGAACAGTCGAAAAATTTATAACATGCAAGAAGCTACCACAGTCAACGATGTGGCAAGAAGTGTGCCGTAGATTTATGCAGCCTTGGATAATAACCAAGCTGACCACCAAGCTTCAGTGGTGAAATAGAAGGTATGATTTTCAACCATTTGGTGTCTGTTTTGATTGACCCTGGTTCAAATTTGAGTTATATATCCCTTAGATCTGTTGATAAGTGTAAACTATAGCCACATAAGAAAACTAAACCATGGTTGGTACAGTTAGCCACTGGCACCAAAAGAAAGGTAGTAGAGGTCATACCAGCTTGCTAATTAAGGTTGGGTGAATTTCCCACCCAAGCAACCCTTAATGTATTACCCATGTGATCATACGACCTGTTGATTGGTATGGACTGGTTAGTCGCCCATAAAGCCAAATTGGACTGTTACCATAAAACCTTAGAATGTGTGAGCAAAGAGGGAAAAAGGATAACCCTTCAAGGGATCCGAAAACCGGTCTCGGTGAGGCAAATATCAACCCTGCAAATGAGAAAGTATTGTCGAAAGGGATGTTCCCTATATGAAATATAGGTGCTAAAAATAATCAAAGGCACTAAAACCAGCCCTGATGATCACCCTATCCTGAGAGAATATATATATGTGTTTCCGGAAGAGGTACCGGGTCTACCTCCGAGAAGAGACATTGACTTCTCGATAGAACTCGCTCCAGGAGCGGTGCCGGTGTCTAGGACACCCTACCGAATGAGCACACCTGAGTTAGTGGAACTCAAATTGCAATTGAAAGAAATGATGGATAAGGGTTATATTCGACCCAGTGTGTCCCCATGGGGAGCCCCAGTCCTGTTTGTGAAAAATAAAGATGGCACCCTTAGACTGTGCATAGATTATAGACAACTTAATAAAGTAACCATAAAGAACAAATACCCCTTTCCCAGGATCGATGATCTATTCGATCAGTTGGGAGGCGCGTCTATTTTCTCAAAGATTGACTTGAGGTCGAGATACCATAAAGTCCGAATCAAGGGTGAAGACATCCATAAAACCACTTTTCGGACATGATATGGTCACTATGAGTTTGTGGTAGTGCCATTCGGGTTAACCAATGCCCCTGCCACTTTCATGTGCTTAATGAACAATGTACTCAGTAAATTTCTAGATAAATTTGTACTAGTTTTTATTGATGACATTTTAATATACTCTAAGAATAGAGAAGAACATGAAGAACATCTTAGAATTGTGTTGCAAGTGCTAAGAGAGCATCAACTCTATGCCAAATTCATCAAATGTGACTTCTTTCAGAAGCAAATACACTACTTGGGACATGTTCTATCCAAGGAAGGGGTAGCAGTAGATCCTGACAAGATCAGGTCTATCATGGAATGGCCTACCCCAAACGATGTCTCGGATGTTATATCCTTTATGGGATTGGTGGGATACTATAGGAGATTTATAAAAGATTTCTCCAAGATTGGTTGTCCAATCAATGCCCTCCAGAAGAAGGGAACAAAATTTCTATGGACATAGCAATGTGAACAAAGATTTCAAATCTTGAAACACCTACTAACCCATGCACCTGTGTTGAAAATTGCCAACCTAGAAGTTGACTTCCTTGTGTGCACGGATGCCTGTAAGGAAGGGCTTGGAGGAGTCCTTATGCAGGAAGGAAAGGTGATCTGTTATGAATCCCAAAAATTGAACGAACACGAGGTCAATTATGCGACTCATGATCTAGAACTGGCTGCCATAGTGCACGCCTTAAAAATGTGGAGGCATTACCTCTTGGGAAAAAAGTTTATGCTTATGACAGATCATTGTGGATTACTGTATTTGTTTGATCAACCCAAGCTTAATGCTAGACAAGCCATATGGATGGCCCTCCTTAGCGAGTTTGATTTTGAAATAAAACACATTAAAGGGAAAGAGAATAGGGTGGATGATGCCCTTAGCAAAAGCATGAGAACAATTCACCTGGCAGCGGTGAGTACCTGCAAGACAGATGTTAAGAATAGAGTCAAAAAGGCACAAGAAACAGATCCCTTCATTCGAAATGTGACCCTGTACCTACAACAATAACCTGCTGGAGAAAAATATGAAGGCTATTAGATGACCGAAGGAGGACTACTCACCCACATAGATAGAATGTACATTCCAAATCGTGACGACTTGAAGAGGTTCATCATGGATGAACTACATAAAAGACCCTACACTGGTCAGCCAGGCTACCAAAAAATGATCACTGCCACTCGGAAACAATTTTATTGGCCTGGAATGAAGAAAGACATAGCCAATTATTTGGCCCAATGCATAGAGTGCCAACAGGTTAAAGCAGAACATCGACACCCACCAGGACTACTACACCCTTTACCCATCCCAGAATGGAAATGGGAGACCATCTCCATGGATTTTATCACTGGATTGCCAACTTCAACCAAACAGAATGACGCCATTATGGTAGTGGTGGATAAACTGAGCAAGTCTTCTCATTTCATCCCCGTCAAATCGACCTGCAAGGCGATAGATATTGCCCAGGTATTCATGAAAGAGGTGTTCCGACTGCACGGCATGCCGAGGGGGATAATATCTTACAGAGACACCAAATTTATTTCCAATTTCTGGAAATCACTGATGGAGGGATTAGAGACTAAATTGTTGTTTAGCACCGCCCATCACCCTCAAACTGACGGACAAACAGAAAGAGTGAATCAAACACTAGAGGATATGTTAAGGATGCATGTGATGCATCAACCCAGGAAATGGGAAGACTACCTGCCATTGGTAGAATTTGCCTACAACAACGGCTACCAAGCATCCTTAAAGATGATTCCCTTTGAGGTCCTCTATGGTAGGCCGTGTAATAATCCATTCAGCTGGAGTAACCCTGTAAACAGGATTTCTATTGGACCCAATATGTTGAAAGAGATGGAACAACAAGTGACTCAGATAAAACAAAATCTGAAGGTCGCTCAGAACCGACAGAAAAGTTATGCTGATCAAAAGAGAACTCCAAGAGAGTTCAAAGTGGGAGACCATGTATATCTCAGAATTAATCCCAGAAGGAGGTCCCTCAAAATGGTAGCCTGTGCCAAATTGGCACCCTGGTATTGTGGACCCTTTGAGGTTCTAGATAGATTTGGACTTGTAGCCTATCGGCTATCACTTCCTCCCACAGTAAAAGAACATAATGTTTTCCATGTTTCATTATTGAAGAAATATGTACATGATGCTAATCATATAATTGATTGGTCTGTGATCTAGGTGGAACCGGAGGGAGAATTTCTACCAAAACCCCAATGCATACTGGACAGAAAGGAAACCCTACTCCAGAACAAAACCATTGCACAGGTCAAGGTGAAGTGGAAACATTTTGGCCCAAATGAGGCTACATGGGAAATGGAGGATGCCATGAGATAGGCATATCCGATTTTGTTTACTTCTGTACATGCATTTCATGTTAGTAGCTAAGAACATCGAGGATGATGTTCCTTTTTAAGGGGGAGGGAATTGTAACACCCTGTTTCCCCCAGCTTGTAAATATAATTGGACTGGCCAAGAACTATGGCAAACTCATAAATATGAATATCTGATGTAAAGGGACCTTGCGGAAAAGGTCAATGAATGTGAATGACATTTTGAATTTATTGCAGGACTGCTGAGAGGGGATGTGCAGAAAAGAGACCACGATGGTGGTGGAAGGAACCTGAAAAGGTGGCATTAACTTCCACCGAGAATTAATACCATATTTGGACTCCACTGGCCCGGAGAACCAAAAGCAGCTTGTTGGCCCCCAAATTTAATGTCTCGCAGGCTGGTAGGTGGGCGGCTTGATGAGGGATGGGATGGTGAACCACCCATCTGTAGAGCCATTAGGCCTGATCGGCGCGAGGGTAATCGTGCCACACACAACCTCGCAAGAGGATAAGGCATATGGCAGAAGCGATTGAGAGGGGGGAAGATGCAAGGGGAACTCTGGCATTACACAGAGTGAGTGATAGCAAAGAGGAAGGATTGCAACCATCGCTCCTGGTCACTGGAATACAGAGAGACGTAGTCTCAGAGCATCGTGGTCTCAACTCGGGGGTGGCTAGTGGTAAATCTGCTGGGAGTCGCTACGCCTATGGTTGGGTGGAAACGAGCACCCCTCTCAGCAGTTGCACCCACCTCTGGTGTTATTTCTAATAAGTGTTTTACATATTGCATCATGAAATTCATATACTGATATATATGTGCATAGAACTGTAAAATTATGAACGATTTCAGTATAAGAATGTCTGTGCAGTGTTTTGATAAGAAATAATAGATATATGCTTATAATAGGAAGTCTCGGCATGGCTTATGTTGATAAATGAATTTAGTTATGCATGAGTTGAATCAAGTCAGTCTTCCAGTCCATCCTCGGGAGTTTGTTTCCCTTTGTCTATTTCCAGGAAGGCCCCGGAATAGGACTCTTCACAGAGATTCCCTTCTTGGAAAGGTTTTCCAAAGAACCTGGAAAAAGGACTTGAATAGGCAAGTCTTAATAACCCTGTATGAGGAGGAATGACCCTCTTAAGGTTCTAAGATAGTAGCGTAGGGATAAGTAACAAATCAACGAAGGAGATCTCGTCGGATGACAAATTATCCATTCACGACCATTAGATTAACAAAAGTAGAAAGGGCGTTACATACCTTGCCCCTTTTTCCCTCTATCTTCGTGAACAACGAGGAAATAGAGATTGTAGATCCCAAGGCCCAGGAGAACCTTTGAACCATTGATATTTCCACATCCACGAAGTAGTGGAAGAATGCACCAAGTGGGACAATCTGAGCTGTTGGATCTCATTCAGAATTCCCATCAGCCATTGGATCGGGTTAAGATGCTCAGAGTTTAGTCTCTGGGGTGTGCGCGGGAAGAATGGATCTAGGCCATTATATCTTGGCCTATTTGCCCATCATCCATTAGATCTGATGGGATGTGCATGTGGTTTAACCATTCTCAAACCAGGAAGACGTCCCGACCTTCATTGGGATATCAGCATTCGGGAAATCAGAGTTCCTGAGGTCGAAGGAATCGAGACATCACAAGTCTCGAAATCCCAGAGAGATCAGAACCGTCCATCTTTAGGAGGACGCGTAGTAGAAATCGGTGCCATCGGGGAAAGGCCCGACATGAAGTTGTTGATCGGTGTTTGGGTCATCGGGATATCGGGGATCCTGGTGACAAAGTGTTTATGCATTTTGGAATCACAAACCACAAAACTTCGATAAGTGGGAGCCAGCTGTCAGCCAGTTGGGATTCAGAGAATCAAGAATCACAGGGACAAGAAGTCCATACATGGTGAAACTCCGAAGTCCGAAACCTCGATGAGAGGTAAGGTTGTGGTCATGGGGACATTGGTCACGTGGACTAAAGACTTAGCCCGGGAGGCTAAGGCATCAGAGGAGCATGTCGGGAATTGGGGATCGGTGAACCAAGTTGTTGGGACATCACGAGTGTCAAAACCCTGATAGGAGGAATCCTGACAAAAGTATATGGCCGTGGTCATATGAGAGGTGGTCATATGGACCCAAGAGAGTATCCCAAGGGGACTAGTGGAATTTAGAGCGCGTTGGGATTCGGGAATCGCGGATCCTGGGGACAAGTGCATTTTAGCACTTGAAAGTCTGAAACCTTGATAGGAGGATATAAGGCTGCGGTCTTATGAGAGCAGTCATATGAACCAGAAGGCATAGCCAGGAGGGGATAAGGCTGGAAGACAACTTATCGAAGATTCAGGAGCTCCGTGATCGAGAGTCTGGATCTTCGTGATGGTAAACCCCAATGAACGGAAGAGATTTTGTCAGAGGATCTCGGGGTCTGTAATGACTATTAGATGTGGAAACAAAACGTTAACTTAAGCCAAGACGTGGTTATGCTTTAGGATAAGCAGCGAGTAGATTTGGACGACTAGAGTCCACCCGCCCAGATCTACGACTGAGGATGCATTCCGGAGCTCCCTTGCCATTCTGCCTTTAATGGGGGGGGGCGGGGGGGGTCCAGAATAGTGTGGTGTGTGAAGTGGGGTTCCTCCCTATCATGACGAACACCGTGTCATGTTTCCCTCTTGCCACCTGTGTGCCACCTAACCACGCAACAGGGAATTTTTTATTGGCTTCTCTCTGCCCCTATTGAGGTTTGTTCCTATTGACCATTTGCTGACCCCGTAGGGATTCATCCCCATTGGTCGCTCACTAGCCCTACCGGGGTTCGGTAGTTGCAGATTCGAATGTTTGGACGTTACTGTAGTGCCGAAGCGCGAAATGAAAAAGACACTGCAGTCAAATTGAACCGTGAACCTAACCCACGATCACATGGGAACGGAGAAGGAGAGAGAAAGAGCCAGCTTATGTTGGGCCTCCATGGTTATTTAGGTGTTCGAGTCCGACAGAGGACCAAAAAAATTTGATTTAGGTAGCAGGTATGTTACATGAGCATTCAGTGCTCTGTACCCAAAAGGGAGTGTAGGTTTTGGTGTTACAGGTGTGCCAATCACAGCATGGTTGCCCACCGCATTACCGGCGGGAATAGTCGGGATGTGTGGGACTATTGTAGAATTGGTCATCTGGAGGGGAAGAGTATACCTTGGGCCAACGGACGATGTGCTCGGACCAACGGGCGATGTGGCCATAAAAATGGTGGTACCGGTAAAATGGTTTAGGGGTATGGTGTAGGAAATAGGTGTGTTAGCACCCATCCCTGTTCCATAAAGATCTCACACCATGCGCAGTGGAATTTGAACAATGTCTACAGTCCAAAAAGGGTCATCGGCTAAAGGGTTTTGATGAGACCTAGTCGGAATGTTAGAAGGATTGACGACGACAAATTCACCAGCGGGATTCAGTTGGAGGACACGTCGTTCATATCCCTCCGGAATGCGGAAAGCTTCCGGAGACTCTGAAACAATTCAAAAATTCTCTAAAGGAGTGGGAACTTCTTCCTGGGAAGTTGTAGTGTATTGAACCTCGCTCTGTTGAGGAGATTCATCCGTATAATGAGGGGGTAAAGGGGTGTTTCCTTCCATTGTTTTCTGGAGGAAGTCCTTGTAGCCTCCGCGAACGGCATGGAGGGTCGATGTTGGCGAAAAAGAGTCGGCGAAAAATATTTATGGCCAACTACCCAAAATAAACAGCATACGCTAATAGAATCTAAGAATCACAACCAAGAAAACAGGACCTTCTCTCGATGACTGTACTAGTTGGTGATGAAATCCAACGTCGCGTGATCAAGTCAAGAAGGGGTGGGGATAGGGTGGAACAGTTACAATGGCGACCAGGGGTGATTTTAAGAACCCCCCCCTAAATTTGTATGTATAATAAATGGGCGAATCCCCATGATACATAGGAAAAATTGAGGGCTATTTTATCAATAATATAAAATGTATATATAATTTTTTGGCGAATATTT
>JZKD02S2399289.1:0-29067 GCA_000966675.3 Picea glauca
CAGGGAAGAATCCCCTCAATATCTGAAGGTGGTTGGATTTGCATCTGAGGTCAAGGCATGATCTTAGGGGAGATCCACAACTGAAGGAGAGGAATCCTCAACTTATCCCAAATATATCTCAAGTGGTTAGGTCTCTCCAAGCCTATATAAGGAGGCCTCTTCATGGTGAAAAGAGATATGGAGATTGAGAATTACACCAAACTTATGATCCCATAAGTTAGATTACATTGAAGCATAATCAATGTAGATTACTTGAGAAAAGGGGTTGGAGAAGGAGAGATGGAAGAAGATGTTGCACCTTCATTAGAGGATTGTAAGTACTCTTCATTTGTTCTCATTAATATACATACATGCTTGGCCTGTTTATTTCAAGTTTATGTTTGTTCCACATGAACTTGTCTCTAGTAAATAGATATATATTTGAGCTAATCTCAGTAGAATAGGAAGCTTGTTGTATCTTTGTTTGTTCTACAAGACCTATCAAGGAGCTTGGGATTGAAGCTCAACTTGCACTTTGAGAGGACAAACGCCATTTAAAAAGGTACACTTTTCTTCTTCCTCTTCATTCATTAGCTTAATTAGATCTAAAAGGATGTCAGTGATTGATGATAGCACCCTTTCTGTCTTGGTTTTAGGGGTCTAGATACCAAGAGGGAATCCGCTTGTCCATAGGAGGATTCACCTGTAACATAAATTGGCGACTCCGCTAGAGAGGAGATTTGATTTTTGATTCCTTTCCTAGGTCTTGTCTTGGTCTTTGCTCATTCTTTGACCTTCTCCATATCGTGTCTCTGATTCTTAGATCTGATTGATTGCCTTTTTCTTTCATCATACTCACCCTGATTGACTGAGTTTTCTTGGAATTTGGACTTTCTGGGTATTTTCTGAGTTTTGAGAGCCCAACGCTCCCCTTACCTTTCTATCAGAGCACTAGCACTCCCTATTGGCCTAACACAGAGCGTTGGAATGCTCTGGATGAGTGCTACCCCTTTTTTGTGAGAAATTTTTCAGGATTTTCACTCTCTGAATTCATTTCTTGATTTTGGCATTGGCTCGGGAGTTTTACAATCTCAGTTCATCTTGGTATTGGCCTTCAACACCCTGTTTTCTAAGAATTGATCCTCTTTTGTTTGGAATTTTGACATTTTCTTTCCTTCCCTTGAAGTCACTCTTTGTCTTTGTTGATTTAGGGTTAACTTGTTGTTTTCTTCTCATTTATCTGACTGAGTAGAAGCCTTCGTGAGGAGATTCAAAGATCTATGCACCTTTCCATTTGATCTTTGAGGTCATCTTGTCCAAGCCTTTTTCAATCTTTTTGAGCTTTTGGTTTTCGTTTTGCAAATTTTTGTCATCTTTGTCTTTCTTGTTTTATCACATTGAGAGTGCATTGTTTATGTGTAATTTTCTTCTGATTTTCTGAAACTTGTTGACTTTGAAATCTGGATGGCATAGGAAGTTTTATATCGGATTGATTATCATTCTCACATAAAGAAAACAGATACTTTTTATGATTGTTTTTGGATTTTAGAAAGGATTGCTATGAGTTTTAGCATTACATTGGATTTGATTGAGAAACAAATTGATTGAGGATTCTGCATCTTACTGCTTGACAATGAAAAGAACATCTTTCTCTTTCCCTTAAATAGGCATTCATTGAAAGAAAGGAATACTTATCATTTATTATGCATTTTTTGGGGATTTGAGTCGTAATACCATCAGTTTCATTGTCATACAACCTTTGAGTAAAGAACAACTACAAAATTAATGCTAATTAAAATTTATCTAGAACATTTTATTTTTAGAATCTTCCACCAACATTAGACTAGGATTAGCACTTTGGATTAGGCAGTGAGTACAACTCTCCAAAGTATTCAAAACAAACATTAGCATCTTGTGGTAGGGAGAGAAAAATCCAATTGTCGTATAGGCTTTATGGGATCCCCCTCTCACACAAGGGTTATGCACAAGGTCGCATTCGGGAGAATTACAAAGATTATCCCTTCGTGGTTCAACTGTTTGTAGTGATCAGATCGTATATTGAGGGTTCTTCTTGAAGCTCAGGTGGTTTCATTTGGTCTTGGTGCTTTGTGGACTCTGAATCCGTTATGGGTCCTCTGGAGTTCTACCGGTCCACTTGTCCTCAATTCTCTCGAAGGATTTTGGGCTTATTATCCTGCTCATCTGTTCAAACTGGACTGTCAACTGTACTCGCCCAGGGGATGACTGCGAGTTGGTGTCCTTAGTTTCAATAATATTTAGGTACTTACACAAGGTGACGGTGAAGGGAAGTCTCACTGTACTTGGAACAAACATTGGTCAAACTCACTCGGGATCCTTGGAGGGTAAATCCACAATTGTTGCATGAAATCTTGCACCAAGGTGAAAGTCCATTAGGCAGGTCTCCATTGTAACTACTCCACCATATCCTATCCCCTTCTTGACTTGATCACGTGACATTGGATTTCATCACCAACTAGTACGATCATCGAGAGAAGTTTTGTTTGCTTGGTTTGATTCCTAGATTTGATTAGTGTATGTTGTTTCTTTGTTGTTAGTTGGACATAGATTTTTTCGGTTGAATTTTTTGTTCTGCCAACATCGACCTTCCACGTCATTCACGTAGGGTACAGGGCCTTTCCCCAGAAAATATGGAATATTCTACCCCTTTAACCCCTCATTCTATGGAGGGATCTCCTCAACAGAGCGAGGTCCACAATGTTATAACCTCACAGGTGGAAGTTTCTACCTATTTGGAAAAATTTTGAATTGTTACAGATCCTATGCAGGCTTTCCGCATTCCTGCGAGATATGAAAGGCATTTTCTCTAGATGAATTCAGTCGGAGAACTTGTTGTCATTGATCCTTCTNTCTCAAGTGGTTAGGTCTCTCCAAGCCTATATAAGGAGGCCTCTTCATGGTGAAAAGAGATATGGAGATTGAGAATTACACCAAACTTATGATCCCATAAGTTAGATTACATTGAAGCATAATCAATGTAGATTACTTGAGAAAAGGGGTTGGAGAAGGAGAGATGGAAGAAGATGTTGCACCTTCATTAGAGGATTGTAAGTACTCTTCATTTGTTCTCATTAATATACATACATGCTTGGCCTGTTTATTTCAAGTTTATGTTTGTTCCACATGAACTTGTCTCTAGTAAATAGATATATATTTGAGCTAATCTCAGTAGAATAGGAAGCTTGTTGTATCTTTGTTTGTTCTACAAGACCTATCAAGGAGCTTGGGATTGAAGCTCAACTTGCACTTTGAGAGGACAAACGCCATTTAAAAAGGTACACTTTTCTTCTTCCTCTTCATTCATTAGCTTAATTAGATCTAAAAGGATGTCAGTGATTGATGATAGCACCCTTTCTGTCTTGGTTTTAGGGGTCTAGATACCAAGAGGGAATCCGCTTGTCCATAGGAGGATTCACCTGTAACATAAATTGGCGACTCCGCTAGAGAGGAGATTTGATTTTTGATTCCTTTCCTAGGTCTTGTCTTGGTCTTTGCTCATTCTTTGACCTTCTCCATATCGTGTCTCTGATTCTTAGATCTGATTGATTGCCTTTTTCTTTCATCATACTCACCCTGATTGACTGAGTTTTCTTGGAATTTGGACTTTCTGGGTATTTTCTGAGTTTTGAGAGCCCAACGCTCCCCTTACCTTTCTATCAGAGCACTAGCACTCCCTATTGGCCTAACACAGAGCGTTGGAATGCTCTGGATGAGTGCTACCCCTTTTTTGTGAGAAATTTTTCAGGATTTTCACTCTCTGAATTCATTTCTTGATTTTGGCATTGGCTCGGGAGTTTTACAATCTCAGTTCATCTTGGTATTGGCCTTCAACACCCTGTTTTCTAAGAATTGATCCTCTTTTGTTTGGAATTTTGACATTTTCTTTCCTTCCCTTGAAGTCACTCTTTGTCTTTGTTGATTTAGGGTTAACTTGTTGTTTTCTTCTCATTTATCTGACTGAGTAGAAGCCTTCGTGAGGAGATTCAAAGATCTATGCACCTTTCCATTTGATCTTTGAGGTCATCTTGTCCAATCCTTTTTCAATCTTTTTGAGCTTTTGGTTTTCGTTTTGCAAATTTTTGTCATATTTGTCTTTCTTGTTTTATCACATTGAGAGTGCATTGTTTATGTGTAATTTTCTTCTGATTGTCTGAAACTTGTTGACTTTGAAATATGGATGGCATAGGAAGTTTTATATCGGATTGATTATCATTCACACATAAAGAAAACAGATACTTTTTATGATTGTTTTTGGATTTTAGAAAGGATTTCTATGAGTTTTAGAATTACATTGGATTTGATTGAGAAACAAATTGATTGAGGATTCTGCATCTCACTGCTTGACAGTGAAAAGAACATCTTTCTCTTTCCCTTAAATAGGAATTCATTGAAAGAAAGGACTACTTATCATTTATTATGCATTTTTTGGGGATTTGAGTCGTAATACCATCAGTTTCATTGTCATACAGCCTTTGAGTAAAGAACAACTACAAAATTAATGCTAATTAAAATTTATCTAGAACATTTTATTTTTAGAATCTTCCACCAACATTAGACTAGGATTAGCACTTTGGATTAGGCAGTGAGTACAACTCTCCAAAGTATTCAAAACAAACATTAGCATCTTGTGGTAGGGAGAGAAAAATCCAATTGTCGTATAGGCTTTATGGGATCCCCCTCTCACACAAGGGTTATGCACAAGGTCGCATTCGGGAGAATTACAAAGATTATCCCTTCGTGGTTCAACTGTTTGTAGTGATCAGATCGTATATTGAGGGTTCTTCTTGAAGCTCAGGTGGTTTCATTTGGTCTTGGTGCTTTGTGGACTCTGAATCCGTTATGGGTCCTCTGGAGTTCTACCGGTCCACTTGTCCTCAATTCTCTCGAAGGATTTTGGGCTTATTATCCTGCTCATCTGTTCAAACTGGACTGTCAACTGTACTCGCCCAGGGGATGACTGCGAGTTGGTGTCCTTAGTTTCAATAATATTTAGGTACTTACACAAGGTGACGGTGAAGGGAAGTCTCACTGTACTTGGAACAAACATTGGTCAAACTCACTCGGGATCCTTGGAGGGTAAATCCACAATTGTTGCATGAAATCTTGCACCAAGGTGAAAGTCCATTAGGCAGGTCTCCATTGTAACTACTCCACCATATCCTATCCCCTTCTTGACTTGATCACGTGACATTGGATTTCATCACCAACTAGTACGATCATCGAGAGAAGTTTTGTTTGCTTGGTTTGATTCCTAGATTTGATTAGTGTATGTTGTTTCTTTGTTGTTAGTTGGACATAGATTTTTTCGGTTGAATTTTTTGTTCTGCCAACATCGACCTTCCACGTCATTCACGTAGGGTACAGGGCCTTTCCCCAGAAAATATGGAATATTCTACCCCTTTAACCCCTCATTCTATGGAGGGATCTCCTCAACAGAGCGAGGTCCACAATGTTATAACCTCACAGGTGGAAGTTTCTACCTATTTGGAAAAATTTTGAATTGTTACAGATCCTATGCAGGCTTTCCGCATTCCTGCGAGATATGAAAGGCATTTTCTCTAGATGAATTCAGTCGGAGAACTTGTTGTCATTGATCCTTCTGAAATTCCGACCAAGTCTCATTCAAGCCCGTAATTTGGAGACCCACTTTGGACTGATATAATTCGAAGCCCACCTCGCATGGTACGAGACCTTTATAGATTAGGAAGAGGTTTTGATAGACTTGTCATATCCCAATTACCCGAAACATTTGTTACCTATACCGTACCTTTAGATCATTTTATTGGTACGACCATCATTTCAACCCCACCATCCATTGATCTGAACATGAAGTCTGTTGGCCTGAGGTCCACTATTTCTCTCCAGATGTCTCATTCCATGATGGTCCCTCACGTTGTGACTATTCCCACCGATAATGTGGTGGTTATCCAAGCTCCCATTGGTACACCACTTTCATCTAGGCCTTCTTCGTCACTTCCACTTGGGTACATAGCACTGAATCCTTCCATTGTCAACACTACCCAGGTTATACCTGAAAGATCGATACCTTTACAACAACCTGGAGGAATTGTTCTTGGTGGATCTAATCCATCAATTGGCACTGGACATTTATTTACGTCTGGTTCTCAAAATCCAGTAACTCAAACTCATGCTGGGGGAAAACATCCTCTTGGAGGACAGCCTCCATTTGGGGGGCAACCTCCATTTGGGAGGCAACCTCCATTTGGGGGAAACCTCCTCTTGGCGGGCAACCTCTGTTTGGAGGGAAATCTCATGCTGGGGGGCAACCTCCTTTCGAGGGGAAACATACTTTTAGGGGGCAACCTACTTTCGGGGGGCAACTTCATTTTTGGGGGAAATATCCTTTCAGAGGTGTTATCACTGGAATTTCATCCGCAAATGGTTACAAGAATCCAAAATATTCAATACACATATTAGTTCAACCATGGAACAAAAAGTCATTTCCAAAAGGTCCAAAACTATACAATCAATAATAAAATTAGCATGCGCATAGACTACACAAGGAGTGTGCACACATGCGTCATTCAGAAATGCAAGAAAAATTGCACATGCGCATGATGCGCGACTGTGGACGCAAAAAACCACGCATCCCTAAAAATGGAGTATTTATGATATTGGTCAGCCTCCCACCCACTTCTGGTTCAGCTTCCAAGTTGATTTGACACCCAAATCTGGGTTGAATCCGACTAGATGGTTGTTCAAAGACCTAAGGGTGCCCTAAATGTCCCCTTGTTCACACTAAAAGCTGGTTGAATAATGCCTCAAAGTTATGCCATAAAAGGAAGCCATGGGTGCACTACATTTTCAAGGAAATCATTTGTATCGTTATGTTGTTGATATCCTCTTGGAGGATCCTCTTTCCTCATCAAGAGTATGCTAGCACCATTGCACTTAGCCATTCATATCACCTCTAGAATGAATGTGCTTTGGTTTCTCTTTGCCATTTCATCCTAGTTCCTCATTTGTAAGAAGAGCTCAATATTTGGGGGTCCAAGAGCCCTCCCTTGGAGGAAGAGGGGACCCAAAGTCTCCCTTTCGCTTCGGTGTTTTGTTTCCACTAATAAAATCCTTTCCATTGGTGGCATGAGTTTTGTTTGTTCCTAGTTCTTATGTTCTTATGCACCATAGTTTAATGTTTTTTATCATTCTTAGTTTAATTATTTGTTTATCTTTTATGCTTTATCTTTCTAACCCTTTCCTTTACTGTTGTCTCGCCTAGCTACCCAACTGGGCTTGTAAGAATCTCTATTTTTTCCATTTAGGGGACAAAAGAGGTGCAACAGATTGGCGACTCCACTGGGGAAAGGTATCAATTTCCTCCCCCATTTGGGTAATTTTATTTCTTCCTTTTGTTTATTTAACTTGCAAGAACCATAACCGGCCCAAGCTGACCTACAGAAAGCCAAATTCAAATCTAAGTTGAGAGAATTTCATCCGGAATTTTCTTCATGGCCGTGTGACGGATGTGCACATGTTTAGTGGCCCACAGTCATGCATCGTGCACACGTGCACCAAAACCATAGTATTTCTCAGCACCCTCTACGCACCCGCACCCATAAGGCATTTTTAGTTCTCACATTGGCGCTCAGAGCGCCTCTGTCTACTCTGAGACCCATGCATCTGCTCATAAAATTACACATTGTAAGGTTTTTTGTGATCTATGGAGGGCCCATAGCCTTCTTAAAATTGATTTCATGCATGTTGTAATCTGCACCACACTTACATGCCCTCTCCATATAAAGGGATTAGTCAAACACATGGGCACTTAGTGGATTAAAATCATAACTTTTCCTCTTTTTTTTCATTTCTCCACATGGATGGATTTCTTTGACTAAAGTTAAGTTGGAATCATTCTACATCACATATAAAACTTGCNTATCTAGAACATTTTATTTTTAGAATCTTCCACCAACATTAGACTAGGATTAGCACTTTGGATTAGGCAGTGAGTACAACTCTCCAAAGTATTCAAAACAAACATTAGCATCTTGTGGTAGGGAGAGAAAAATCCAATTGTCGTATAGGCTTTATGGGATCCCCCTCTCACACAAGGGTTATGCACAAGGTCGCATTCGGGAGAATTACAAAGATTATCCCTTCGTGGTTCAACTGTTTGTAGTGATCAGATCGTATATTGAGGGTTCTTCTTGAAGCTCAGGTGGTTTCATTTGGTCTTGGTGCTTTGTGGACTCTGAATCCGTTATGGGTCCTCTGGAGTTCTACCGGTCCACTTGTCCTCAATTCTCTCGAAGGATTTTGGGCTTATTATCCTGCTCATCTGTTCAAACTGGACTGTCAACTGTACTCGCCCAGGGGATGACTGCGAGTTGGTGTCCTTAGTTTCAATAATATTTAGGTACTTACACAAGGTGACGGTGAAGGGAAGTCTCACTGTACTTGGAACAAACATTGGTCAAACTCACTCGGGATCCTTGGAGGGTAAATCCACAATTGTTGCATGAAATCTTGCACCAAGGTGAAAGTCCATTAGGCAGGTCTCCATTGTAACTACTCCACCATATCCTATCCCCTTCTTGACTTGATCACGTGACATTGGATTTCATCACCAACTAGTACGATCATCGAGAGAAGTTTTGTTTGCTTGGTTTGATTCCTAGATTTGATTAGTGTATGTTGTTTCTTTGTTGTTAGTTGGACATAGATTTTTTCGGTTGAATTTTTTGTTCTGCCAACATCGACCTTCCACGTCATTCACGTAGGGTACAGGGCCTTTCCCCAGAAAATATGGAATATTCTACCCCTTTAACCCCTCATTCTATGGAGGGATCTCCTCAACAGAGCGAGGTCCACAATGTTATAACCTCACAGGTGGAAGTTTCTACCTATTTGGAAAAATTTTGAATTGTTACAGATCCTATGCAGGCTTTCCGCATTCCTGCGAGATATGAAAGGCATTTTCTCTAGATGAATTCAGTCGGAGAACTTGTTGTCATTGATCCTTCTAAAATTCCGACCAAGTCTCATTCAAGCCCGTAATTTGGAGACCCACTTTGGACTGATATAATTCGAAGCCCACCTCGCACGGTACGAGACCTTTATAGATTAGGAAGAGGTTTTGATAGACTTGTCATATCCCAATTACCCGAAACATTTGTTACCTATACCGTACCTTTAGATCATTTTATTGGTATGACCGTCATTTCAACCCCACCATCCATTGATCTGAACATGAAGTCTGTTGGTCTGAGGTCCACTATTTCTCTCCAGATGTCCCATTCCACGATGGTCCCTCACGTTGTGACTATTCCCACCGGTAATGTGGTGGTTAGCCAAGCTCCCATTGGTACACCACTTTCATCTAGGCCTTCTTCGTCACTTCCACTTGGGTACATAGCATTGAATCCTTCCATTGTCAACACTACCCAGGTTATACCTGAAAGATCGATACCTTTACAACAACCTGGAGGAATTGTTCTTGGTGGATCTAATCCATCAAGTGGCACTGGACATTTATTTACGTCTGGTTCTCAAAATCCAGTAACTCAAACTCATGCTGGGGGAAAACCTCCTCTTGGAGGACAACCTCCATTTGGGGGGCAACCTCCATTTGGGAGGCAACCTCCATTTGGGGGAAACCTCCTCTTGGCGGGCAACCTCTATTTGGAGGGAAATCTCATGCTGGGGGGCAACCTCCTTTCGAGGGGAAACATCCTTTTGGGGGGCAACCTACTTTCGGGGGGCAACTTCATTTTTGGGGGAAATATCCTTTCGGAGGTGTTATCACTAGAATTTCATCCGCAAATGGTTACAGGAATCCAAAATATTCAATACACATATTAGTTCACCCATGGACCAAAAAGTCATTTCCAAAAGGTCCAAAACTATACAATCAATAATAAAATTAGCATGCGCATAGACTACACAAGGAGTGTGCACACATGCGTCATTCAGAAACGCAAGAAAAATTGCACATGCGCATGATGCGCGACTGTGGACGCAAAAAACCACGCATCCCTAAAAATGGCGTATTTATGATATTGGTCGGCCTCCCACCCACTTCTGGTTCATCTTCCAAGTTGATTTGACACCCAAATCTTGGCTGAATCCAACTAGATGGTTGTTCAAAGACCTAAGGGTGCCCTAAATGTCCCCTTGTTCACACTAAAAGCTACTTGAATAATGCCTCAAAGTTATGCCATAAAAGGAAGCCATGGGTGCACTACATTTTCAAGGAAATCATTTGTATCGTTATTTTGTTGATATCCTCTTGGAGGATCCTCTTTCCTCATCAAGAGTATGCTAGCACCATTGCACTTAGCCATTCATATCACCTCTAGAATGAATGTGCTTTGGTTTCTCTTTGCCATTTCATCCTAGTTCCTCATTTGTAAGAAGAGCTCAATATTTGGGGGTCCAAGAGCCCTCCCTTGGAGGAAGAGGGGACCCAAAGTCTCCCTTTCGCTTCGGTGTTTTGTTTCCACTAATAAAATCCTTTCCATTGGTGGCATGAGTTTTGTTTGTTCCTAGTTCTTATGTTCTTATGCACCATAGTTTAATGTTTTTTATCATTCTTAGTTTAATTATTTGTTTATCTTTTATGCTTTATCTTTCTAACCCTTTCCTTTACTGTTGTCTCGCCTAGCTACCCAACTGGGCTTGTAAGAATCTCTATTTTTTCCATTTAGGGGACAAAAGAGGTGCAACAGATTGGCGACTCCACTGGGGAAAGGTATCAATTTCCTCCCCCATTTGGGTAATTTTATTTCTTCCTTTTGTTTATTTAACTTGCAAGAACCATAACCGGCCCAAGCTGACCTACAGAAAGCCAAATTCAAATCTAAGTTGAGAGAATTTCATCCGGAATTTTCTTCATGGCCGTGTGACGGATGTGCACATGTTTAGTGGCCCACAGTCATGCATCGTGCACACGTGCACCAAAACCATAGTATTTCTCAGCACCCTCTACGCACCCGCACCCATAAGGCATTTTTAGTTCTCACATTGGCGCTCAGAGCGCCTCTGTCTACTCTGAGACCCATGCATCTGCTCATAAAATTACACATTGTAAGGTTTTTTGTGATCTATGGAGGGCCCATAGCCTTCTTAAAATTGATTTCATGCATGTTGTAATCTGCACCACACTTACATGCCCTCTCCATATAAAGGGATTAGTCAAACACATGGGCACTTAGTGGATTAAAATCATAACTTTTCCTCTTTTTTTTCATTTCTCCACATGGATGGATTTCTTTGACTAAAGTTAAGTTGGAATCATTCTACATCACATATAAAACTTGCATTGGGACCAGAAATTAGATATCAATCGTTGAGTATGATTTTCTCTCGCGCCCGAAAGCGATCTTGAGAATCAGAAAGAGGTTGAAGGAAAATTTCATCTCCCTTAAAAAAGACAAAATATTTAGGAGAGGACAACAACCCCCTCAGGACTCCTCTTAGTTTATTTTCTCAAACACATATTAAAGATTGTAGCGGGCCCATACATGCCCACATGGTACAAAGATAGGATAGTGTTGAAATTTACTTTCTTAGATTAAATCACTAGGGAAGTTTTAAGGTTTTGTAACAGACCCATACATGCCCACAATCTAGGATAGTTTCAAAGCTTTCTTAGATTAAATCACACTAGGGAGTTAAAGGAATAGTAAGGACCCACATGTGCACATGCTAGTTTCCTAGGGACTTTAAAATTCNTAATTTTATTTCTTCCTTTTGTTTATTTAACTTGCAAGAACCATAACCGACCCAAGCTGACCTACAGAAAGCCAAATTCAAAGCTAAGTTGAGAGAATTTCATCCGGAATTTTCTTCATGTCCGTGTGACGGATGTGCACATGTTTAGTGTCCCACAGTCATGCATCGTGCACACGTGCACCAAACCCATAGTATTTCTCAACACCCTCTACGCACCCGCACCCATAAGGCATTTTTAGTTCTCACATTGGCGCTCAAAGCGCCTTTGTCTACTCTGAGACCCATGCATCTGCTCATAAAATTACACATTGTAAGGTTTTTTGTGATCTATGGAGGGCCCATAGCCTTCTTAAAATTGGTTTCATGCATGTTGTAATCTGCACCACACTTACATGCCCTCTCCATATAAAGGGATTAGTCAAACACATAGGCACTTAGTGGATTAAAATCATAACTTTTCCTCTTTTTTTTCATTTCTCCACATGGATGGATTTCTTTGACTAAAGTTAAGTTGGAATCATTCTACATCACATATAAAACTTGCATTGGGACCAGAAATTAGATATCAATCGTTGAGTATGATTTTCTCTCGCGCCCCAAAGCGATCTTGAGAATCAGAAAGAGGTTGAAGGAAAATTTCATCTCCCTTAAAAAAGACAAAATCTTTAGGAGAGGACAACAACCCCCTCGGGACTCCNTGCCATTTCTTTCAGGATATGCATCCTCTACCCCTCATTATAACTGATTACTTCATCCTTCACTAGTACCTCTTCGGGTGGCTTCAGACCCCACTGTTGAGTGCTATTTGAAGGTCCAGTGTTATTTGAGAGGAAGGATGTTACGTCTTTTAGGACACGAACATTTGTTTTCTTTGTTCTCCCACGCAGACAAAATCCACCTACCCAAATGTATGCTTCTTTATCAATTTATTTATGTATGATGTTCTTGTGATTACATACGATTGTGAGATATATTGTGAAGGTCCAAGTTATACAAAGTTTCTTGTTCATTAATTTCTCTCATCACCATTTGCACACATCCACCTTGCTAGTCGGACATCATAGGAGACCCACAGAACCCCCGTCGTTCCAGACGCTTGCTAAATCTCTCTCCCATTCTAGGGGGAGTTCCCAGTCTTACCAACTCATCGGACATACTTCCTGATGCAACACCCCCTACCTCAGTAGGTACTGCATGACCTCCCGGTCTAAGGATCGATCTTTAATGCCTTCGAGTCGGATCGTCTCTTTTGATTCCCTATTGGAACCTCAATATTCGATCCACAGGTCCTTCGTGAAAATCCACCTGCATAAGAATGCCACAGGCGCGAGCTTTCACCTGCACCCGGCCTCAACATGACCGCGACCTTTTCCCAAAATGGAATTTCGAGTTTCGGGACTCTCTGAGTTCTGATGTCAAGAGCCCTTGACTCTTCTATCTCCCAACCACCAAAATACTGAAACACTGAAATGGCGCCCACGGTGATTAGCCCCCTGGGCCAGATCTTAGTCCATGTGACCCCTTCCCATGTGACCACAGTCCTCTTTGGGGTTCATGACGCAAAGCACCCGACTTCCAACCTTCAAGACTCCCGAAAATCCGATTTTTGAAATGTCGAAATGCCTATTTCCCGACTTTCTCCTCCTTTCACGATTTTAGGTTTTTTTATGTCGAAATGCTTGATTATCATATCCTCAGAACTTCTGAAGTTTCGAGATACGAAATGTCGATGAATACACCCGTCCTCCACGTCCCATGCTATTCTTTAGCAACTTTGGGTTTTTGCGTTTCGGGCTTTTCCAATGCAAGGTTTCCTCTTCCTGTCCCTGCTCTCTAGACTTCCCGGTATCCAAAATATTGATACAGTCCTTTCACTCCTGGCCAGGATCAACGGCTTTGATCCACTCTCAAATCAATGGCCCTGATCCTTTCGAGATATCCATTCCTAAGAGCCATATTTCATGTCCTCAGGATTTTTGAAATCCCGATATCCGGTATGCCGAAATCTGGCTCTTGCCCTCATGAGCCGGCAACATTCCTTCTCCGTCTTTGGGAATTCGTGTTTCGGAATTCCACGACTCTCAGCACATCAAATATTTGTTATCCTCTTGTACTCCTGGTAGCCGAAATACCGAAGTACCGAAATACTATATCTCCGGTTCTCCCCCTTCTGAGCAAGATCAACGGCTCAAAGCCTCCCTTGATCCAACGAATTAGATTCTTTCAGGATTCTATGGGTCAAGAGTTTTATAACTCTCACCCATGCATCTTCCAATAGCCAAAATACCGAAATTCTCTTTTCGGGACTTCTCTCCCGATGTCTGGATTACTACCACGTGTCCTCCCTATTCTTTCATAGTTTTCGGGGTTTCACGTTTCGAAACTTCGCGACCCCTACGACACTTATCCTCTTTTCTCTCGAATCCCTGGTATCCAAAATCCCGGTGGACTCCCCAATCTCCTCCACGTGTCCTCCACAGATGGATGGTCAAGATCATTTCGGGACTTCACCAGTAGCAAAGCCGAAAGACTCCATTCTCTGCTTCCCAATGTCCGAATCCCCGATATGAAAGGATCTCGCGACACCTGTCCTTCTTATATGAACGGCTCAGATAACTTCAGGACTTCAGGACCCACGAGTCTTAATCTCCGGTCCTTCCTCCTCTAAACCTCCAAATTTTTGAAATCTGAAATCTCGAGACCTCTACCCTGTCGAGATCTTTTCCGGATTCGCTTCTCTCTGCGTGACGTTTTAAACCTCGTGCAGCTTTCCACAGATCTGACGGCTATCGGACCATGTACCTATATCTCATAGCTCAGACTAGTTCTTCCACTGCGCCCTTCCTACACTGCGTGGACACGAATCCACCTTCCAGATCTTCTCGACTGATCCGACGGTAGTTGTGCTCCTCTTGTTGAGCATGCGCTTTCTTCCCAAACTTTGGAATATTTTCCAAATTCCAAAGGCTTCGACCTTTGCTTTTCCTCTGCGAACTCTACACCTTTGAGTCTTTCCTGCATTCTCAAAGACGTTGTCCCTCCTAATATTTTGGGATTCTAAACTCTCCAAAGAGTTCCTTAGCCTCTGCAACTTCTACCGCTATGGCTCTGTGCATGAAGCACTACTCCTCATGAGCTTCTCTCCTTAAATCCTGAAAGGATTCTTCGACTTTTGTATTCCTTGCAGATTCTTTGCACACACGAAGGTGCTATCTCTTCTGAGATTTTCCTCTAGCTTCGACCTCTAAGGGATTAACCCTTTTTCTTTCTCCCTCAGATGGAGAATCTGATGCCCTCCTAGCACTCTCTTGCTCAAGCAACTTCTTGTTGAGTCTACAGGGTGTTCAGTAACCCCATGAATATCCCTACTTAGACTCTTCTTCTATCTCTAAACTCAAAGAGTTATCTCTATGCGCTCTGGCACCAACTCAATGCCCTCCTGGCAGAGTGTCTAGAATCCTCAGTGATTCTGTTTCTCTATGAACGCATAGCAGAGTTCCTCCTCAATACTCTATGCCTGTGCTCAATTCCCTCTTGGCAGATCTCTATAGAACCCTCAGTAGTTCTATCTTCCTCCTGAACTCAACCGAGTTCCTCTGTGCACCTAATGCACCTACTCAATGCCCTCTTGGCAGAGCTCTACAGAACTCCTCAGAGATTTTGTCTTCTACGGTGTCCTCCTCTGCATAATATCACCTCCAAGGTATTCAACAACCTTGAGATCTTCCTCTGAGTCAATGATTTTAGTTGGTGTGCCCTCCTAGCACGTCTTTGTCCAAATTCTGTAGAATTGGAGGTGCTCTCTAAGCACTGACTATCAAAACCCACAGTGTTCTGTCACGCCCTCTTGACATGAATCCTCAAAGAACTCCAACCCTGAAATCAAAGAACCCAATAGATAGCAGAACCTATCTATCCCTGCAAATGCATACCTAACATACATCTACAACATATCATCAATACACAAATGAAGACATTCATCATACACAAAATAACATGCAGGAAAAACTGCTTTGATTGTATTAATCTGGAAATGACTCTTTACAATGTGTTTGATCTCGGACTACAACAGAGTCTCGGCTCTCCTTTCTTCTCTCTTCTCTAACTCTTGCTACCTTGCACCTTTTTTTTTTCCAAAATAAGATCAAAAGATCTTTTACATGAGGGGGCTCTTCAAGATTTTCCCTCCAAGCTACCTACTCTCATTCAATTACATTTAAATTTACATTGAATGGGATGTCTAGTCCAGATCGTAGCTAGACCTCAGCCTTACAAACATTAATGTCCTTGATTCAAATTCAAAATTTTAATATGAGAGGGTTGCGCCTCTCTTCCCCATTGAATGCGTGTGCTGAGTGGGATGGATGGTTGGTGCATGGCTGGCTTGGAAGTGATGCTCCTGCATCATACTCCTCTGCTGTGAAAAATCATGAGCTCCTTCTCATGAGCTTGCCATTCTGGTTGTTGAAATCCTCCTAGATCCCAAACAACTCTCTGGAGCTGTCTCTCTGCTCCATCTCTCTATTGTTGCTGCTGTTGTTGCCATGCTGCTGATACTGTCTCCCTTCTGCTCAACTTCTCATTGCTGGAAGTCTCTTGTCCTGACTTCAACATCAGCTTCCTAATCTATACGATCACTTCATCCAGCTTTTGTCTTGGCTGGCTTTGTTCATGCAGTCTCCTCTGTTGCAAATTCTTTCTGCAAATGGGTAGATCATCATGATCCTCCATGCTATTTTTTTTTCTTCCTGTGGCACTAGCTGGCCACTCTGTTTCAGACTCCAGCTCTGTAGTCTCCTCACTGAACTGTTGTTCATCTTCCTCTTCTTCTAGCTTAACTTTTGTCAGTTCTCCTGCTGGTGCATCTCCAGCTTCCTCCAGCTTCTCCTCATACTGGAATCCTCCTTCATCTACCTCCAACTTGACTTGTTGTATGTGAAATCTATGCACCTTCAACCTTCTCTCCAGGGCCTCATTCTCTTCGCATAGATCAACAAGCTCCAATGCTGCAGTCTTCTCCTTTTCATCTTCCCAGCTGAAAATTTTGAGCCATCCCTCAGAATGCTCATCTCCTTCTTCTACTGGGATAGACATCAGTGCCTGCTCCCCTTCCTCCTCCATGACAGTTTCTGTTGGTCATCTGTCTTTTGTTGCTACTTCTGCAATAGAAACTCTTGCCTCAACTGGGCTTAATGGTAGGAATATCTGAATTCCTCCAATCATCAAAAGATTCCTTTGATCCTCCTTCTCTATCAGCTATTCTTGCAGATATGACCTCAACTCTGAGCTCATCTTCTCTCCCTTTCCCTCCTAGAAATATGGGATTTCTTTGTTGTCCTATTGACAGTCTATGAGATCCCGTAGCGATCTCATCTCATTTCCCTCCTGGCAATGTGAAATTCCCCGACTTTCCTCTTGACAGTCTAAGAGATCCTGTAGTTATCTCATCTCATTTCCCTCCTGGAAATTGGGAACTTGTGTTCTACCCTCTTGGTAGTCTTTGAGATCTTCAGCTGATCCCATGTCATCCTGACTACTGAGGTTTCTCCCATCCTCTGTTTCACACACCTGAACCATTTTCTCCTCTGGTCTGTTGAGGTTTTCAACATGCCTCAACCATATTTTCAACAGCCTCTGTTGTCTTTTGGCCATCAATGCCCTGACTGGCCATTTTGCTTTTGTCCTCATGGGCCATTCATATACCCATCTCGACTTAGCATTCTACTACATCCGCAATGCTAGCTCATCCATCCTTGCTCGGATCTTGGCGAGCTCTTTATCCCTTGTAGCATTCTCTTGCTGCTGATGGATCTTCTTCCCATCGCGTGCATGACCTTCAGTAGTCATTCTACCCGCTGTCTATCTTCCCTCCTAACAAATCTGTTGTCACTCAACAACCCTGAGTTCTTCTAGCCTCTCCTTACAGTCCACCTGACTGTCTATTGACTGTTGCACACCTGCAACAATCACCACAAACCTTCCATCACTCTGTCTTCCTTCTGCCTATCTCTGCAAGTTGTCTCTGATACCACTTTGTTGTATATTAGAGTATTTTCCTTCAAGCTCTCTCTGCCTTAAATATACAAATAGAGTCAAGCTCTAATACTACAATTGATGCAACATCCTCTGCCTCACTAGGTACTGTGTGACCTTCCGGTCTAAGGATCGTTCTTTAATGCCTTCGAGTCGGATCGACTATTTTGATTCCCTACTAGAACCTCAATATTCGATCCACAGGTCCTTCGTTAAACTCCACCTGCACAAGCATGCCATAGGCGCGAGCTTTCACTTGCACCCAGCCTCAGCACAACCGCGACCTTTTCCCGAAATGGAATTTCAGGTTTTGGGACTCTCTGAGTCCTGATGTCGAGAGACCTTGACTCTTCTATCTCCCGACCACCGAAATACCGAAATGCCGAAATGGCGCTCATAGTGATTAGCCCCTTAGGCCAGATCTTAGTCCATGTGACCGCAGTCCTCTTCGGGGTTCACGACTCTAAGCGCCCAACTTCCTGTCTTCAAGACTCTTGAAAAGACGATTTCTGAAATGCCTAAATGCCTATTTCCCGGCTTTCACCTTCTTTCATGATTTCAGGTTTTCTTATGCCAAAATGCTTGATTCTCATATCCTTGAAACTTCTAAAGTTTTGAACTCTGAAATGCCAATGAATACACCCATCCTCTGTGTCCTATGTTATTCTTCAACAACTTCGGGTTTTCGGGTTTCGGGATTTCCCAATGCAAGGTTTCCTCTTCCTGTCCCTACTATCTAGACTTCCCGGTATTTGAAATACCGATATAGTCCTTTCACTCCTGGTCGGGATCAATGGTTGTGATCCACTCTCAAATCAACAGTCCTGATCCTTTCAGGATCTCCATTCCTAAGAGTCGGATTTCATGTCCTCAGGATTTCTGAAATCTCGATGTCCAGTATGCCGAAATTTGGCTCTTGCCCTCATCACTCGGCAACACTCCTTCTCCATCTTCGGGAATTCACGTTTTGGAATTCTGCAACTCTCAGCACAATAAATCTTCACTGTCCTCTCGTACTCCCGGTAGCTGAAATACCGAAGTACTGAAATCCCGTATCTTCGGTTCTCCTTCTCCTGAGAAAGATCGACGGCTCAAAGCCTCCCTTGATCCAATGGATCATATTCTTTCATAATTCTATGGGTCAAGAGTTTCCTAACTCTCACCCATCCATCTTCTGGTAGCCAAAATATTGAAATTCTCTTTTCGAGACTTCTCTCCCGATGTCTAGATCGTTGCCACGTGTTTTCCCTATTCTTTCAGAGTTTTTGGGGTTTTGCGTTTCGGAACTTCGTGACCCCTACGACACTTATCCTCTGTTCTCTTGAATCCCTGGTATCTGAAATCCCGGTGGACTCCCCGATCTCCTCTACATGTCCTGCCCAGATGGATAGTCCAGATCGTTTCAGGACTTCGCCAGTAGCGAAGCCAAAAGACTCTCTTCTCTACTTCCCAATGTCTGAATCCCCGATATGAAAGGATCTCGTAACACCTATCCTTCTTAGATGAATGACTTAGATAACTTCAGGACTTTGGGACCCGCGAGTCTTAATCTCAGGTCCTTCATCCTCTGAACCTCCAAATTTTTGAAATCTGAAATCTTGATACCTCTACCGTATCGGAATATTTTTTGGATTCTCTGCTCTACGCATGAGGTTTTAAACCTCATGCAACTTTCCATAGATCCGATGGTTATCGGTCCATGTACCTAGATCTAACGACTCAGACCGATTCTTTCGTTGCACCCTTCCTACGCTGCCTGGACATGAATCCACGATCTAGATCTTCTCGGCTGATCCGACGACAGCTATGATCCTCCTGTTGAGCATGCGCTTTCTTCCCAAACTTTGGAAGATTTCCCAAATTCCAAAGGCTTCAACCTTTGCTTTTCCTTTGCGAACTCTACACCTTTGAGTCTCGTCTGCGTTCTCAAAGACGTGTCCCTCCTAATATTTTTGGATTCTAAACTCTCCAAAGAGTTCCTTCGCCTCTCCGACTTCTGCCACTATGGCTCTATGCATGAAGCACTACTCCTCCTGAGATTCTCTCCTTAAATCCTCAAAGGATTCTTTGACTTATGTGTGCCTTGCAGAGTATTTTCACACACGAAGGTGTTATCTCTTGTGATATTTTCCTGTAGCTTCGACCTCTAAGAGATTAACCCTTTTTATTTCTCCCTCAGATGGAGAATCTGATGCCCTCCTAGCACTCTCTTGCTCAAGAAACTTCTTGCTGATTCTACAGGGTGTTCAGTAACCCTGTGAAGATCCCTCCTTGGACTCTTCTTCTATCTCTAAACTCAAATAGTTCTCTCTATGCGCTCTNGCCATTCTGGTTGTTGAAATCCTCCTAGATCCCAAACAACTCTCTGGAGCTGTCTCTCTGCTCCATCTCTCTATTGTTGCTGCTGTTGTTGCCATGCTGCTGATACTGTCTCCCTTCTGCTCAACTTCTCATTGCTGGAAGTCTCTTGTCCTGACTTCAACATCAGCTTCCTAATCTATACGATCACTTCATCCAGCTTTTGTCTTGGCTGGCTTTGTTCATGCAGTCTCCTCTGTTGCAAATTCTTTCTGCAAATGGGTAGATCATCATGATCCTCCATGCTATTTTTTTTTCTTCCTGTGGCACTAGCTGGCCACTCTGTTTCAGACTCCAGCTCTGTAGTCTCCTCACTGAACTGTTGTTCATCTTCCTCTTCTTCTAGCTTAACTTTTGTCAGTTCTCCTGCTGGTGCATCTCCAGCTTCCTCCAGCTTCTCCTCATACTGGAATCCTCCTTCATCTACCTCCAACTTGACTTGTTGTATGTGAAATCTATGCACCTTCAACCTTCTCTCCAGGGCCTCATTCTCTTCGCATAGATCAACAAGCTCCAATGCTGCAGTCTTCTCCTTTTCATCTTCCCAGCTGAAAATTTTGAGCCATCCCTCAGAATGCTCATCTCCTTCTTCTACTGGGATAGACATCAGTGCCTGCTCCCCTTCCTCCTCCATGACAGTTTCTGTTGGTCATCTGTCTTTTGTTGCTACTTCTGCAATAGAAACTCTTGCCTCAACTGGGCTTAATGGTAGGAATATCTGAATTCCTCCAATCATCAAAAGATTCCTTTGATCCTCCTTCTCTATCAGCTATTCTTGCAGATATGACCTCAACTCTGAGCTCATCTTCTCTCCCTTTCCCTCCTAGAAATATGGGATTTCTTTGTTGTCCTATTGACAGTCTATGAGATCCCGTAGCGATCTCATCTCATTTCCCTCCTGGCAATGTGAAATTCCCCGACTTTCCTCTTGACAGTCTAAGAGATCCTGTAGTTATCTCATCTCATTTCCCTCCTGGAAATTGGGAACTTGTGTTCTACCCTCTTGGTAGTCTTTGAGATCTTCAGCTGATCCCATGTCATCCTGACTACTGAGGTTTCTCCCATCCTCTGTTTCACACACCTGAACCATTTTCTCCTCTGGTCTGTTGAGGTTTTCAACATGCCTCAACCATATTTTCAACAGCCTCTGTTGTCTTTTGGCCATCAATGCCCTGACTGGCCATTTTGCTTTTGTCCTCATGGGCCATTCATATACCCATCTCGACTTAGCATTCTACTGCATCCGCAATGCTAGCTCATCCATCCTTGCTCGGATCTTGGCGAGCTCTTTATCCCTTGTAGCATTCTCCTGCTGCTGATGGATCTTCTTCCCATCGTGTGCATGACCTTCAGTAGTCATTCTGCCCGCTGTCTATCTGCCCTCCTAACAGATCTGTTGTCACTCAACAACCCTGAGTTCTTCCAGCCTCTTCTTACAGTCCACCTGACTGTCTATTGACTGTTGCACACCTGCAACACTCACCACAAAGCTTCCATCACTCTGTCTTCCTTCTGTCTATCTCTGCAAGTTGTCTCTGATACCACTTTGTTGTATATTAGAGTATTTTCCTTCAAGCTCTCTCTGCTTGAAATATACAAATAGAGTCAAGCTCTAATACTACAATTGATGCAGCATCCTCTGCCTCACTAGGTACTGCGTGACCTTCCGGTCTAAGGATCGTTCTTTAATGCCTTCGAGTCGGATCGACTATTTTGATTCCCTACTAGAACCTCAATATTCGATCCACAGGTCCTTCGTTAAACTCCACCTACACAAGCATGCCACAGGCGCGAGCTTTCACTTGCACCCGACCTCAGCACGACCACGACCTTTTCCTAAAATGGAATTTCAGGTTTTGGGACTCTCTGAGTCCTGATGTCGAGAGACCTTGACTCTTCTATCTCCCGACCACCGAAATAATGAAACGCTGAAATGGCGCTCATTGTGATTAGCCCCTTAGGCCAGATCTTAGTCCATGTGACCCCTTCCCATGTGACCGTAGTCCTCTTCGGGGTTCACGACTCTAAGCGCCCAACTTCCTATCTTCAAGACTCCTGAAAAGCCGATTTCTGAAATGCCTAAATGCCTATTTCCCGGCTTTCACCTCCTTTCGCGATTTCAGGTTTTCTGATGCCAAAATGCTTGATTCTCATATCCTCGGAACTTCTGAAGTTTTGAACTCTGAAATGCCAATGAATACACCCATCCTCTGTGTCCTATGTTATTCTTCAAAAACTTCGGGTTTTCGGGTTTCGGGATTTCCCGATGCAAGGTTTCCTCTTCCTGTCCCTGCTATCTAGACTTCCCGGTATCTGAAATACCGATATAGTCCTTTCACTCCTGGCCGGGATCAATGGTTGTGATCCACTCTCAAATCAACAGCCCTGATCCTTTCAGGATCTCCATTCCTAAGAGTCGGATTTCATGTCCTTAGGATTTCTGAAATCTCGATATCCAGTCTGCCAAAATTTGGCTCTTGCCCTCGTCACTCGGAAACACTCCTTCTCCATCTTCGGGTATTCACATTTTGGAATTCTGCAACTCTCAGCACAATAAATCTTCACTATCCTCTCGTACTCCCGGTAGCTGAAGTACCGAAATCCCGTATCTTCGGTTCTCCTTCTCCTGAGAAAGATCGACGGCTCAAAGCCTCCCTTGATCCAATGGATCATATTCTTTCGTAATTCTATGGGTCAAGAGTTTCCTAACTCTCACCCATCCATCTTCTGGTAGCCGAAATATTGAAATTCTCTTTTCGAGACTTCTCTCCCGATGTCTAGATCGTTGCCACGTGTTTTCCCTATTCTTTCAGAGTTTTTGGGGTTTTGCGTTTCGGAACTTCGTGACCCCTACGACACTTATCCTCTGTTCTCTTGAATCCCTGGTATCTGAAATCCCGGTGGACTCCCCGATCTCCTCTACATGTCCTGCCCAGATGGATAGTCCAGATCGTTTCAGGACTTCGCCAGTAGCGAAGCCAAAAGACTCTCTTCTCTACTTCCCAATGTCTGAATCCCCGATATGAAAGGATCTCGTAACACCTATCCTTCTTAGATGAATGACTTAGATAACTTCAGGACTTTGGGACCCGCGAGTCTTAATCTCAGGTCCTTCATCCTCTGAACCTCCAAATTTTTGAAATCTGAAATCTTGATACCTCTACCGTATCGGAATATTTTTTGGATTCTCTGCTCTACGCATGAGGTTTTAAACCTCATGCAACTTTCCATAGATCCGATGGTTATCGGTCCATGTACCTAGATCTAACGACTCAGACCGATTCTTTCGTTGCACCCTTCCTACGCTGCCTGGACATGAATCCACGATCTAGATCTTCTCGGCTGATCCGACGACAGCTATGATCCTCCTGTTGAGCATGCGCTTTCTTCCCAAACTTTGGAAGATTTCCCAAATTCCAAAGGCTTCAACCTTTGCTTTTCCTTTGCGAACTCTACACCTTTGAGTCTCGTCTGCGTTCTCAAAGACGTGTCCCTCCTAATATTTTTGGATTCTAAACTCTCCAAAGAGTTCCTTCGCCTCTCCGACTTCTGCCACTATGGCTCTATGCATGAAGCACTACTCCTCCTGAGATTCTCTCCTTAAATCCTCAAAGGATTCTTTGACTTATGTGTGCCTTGCAGAGTATTTTCACACACGAAGGTGTTATCTCTTGTGATATTTTCCTGTAGCTTCGACCTCTAAGAGATTAACCCTTTTTATTTCTCCCTCAGATGGAGAATCTGATGCCCTCCTAGCACTCTCTTGCTCAAGAAACTTCTTGCTGATTCTACAGGGTGTTCAGTAACCCTGTGAAGATCCCTCCTTGGACTCTTCTTCTATCTCTAAACTCAAATAGTTCTCTCTATGCGCTCTGGCACCAACTCAATGCCCTCCTGGCAGAGTGTCCATAATCCTCAGTGATTTTGTTTCTCTATGAACTCACAACAGAGTTCCTCCTCAACACTCTATGTCTGTGCTCAATGCCCTCCTGGAAAATCTCTATAGAACCCTCAGCATTTCTATCTTCCTCCTAAACTCAAACGAGTTCCTCTATGCACCTCATGCACCTACTCAATTCCCTCTTGGCAGAGCTCTACAGAACTCCTCAGAGATTCTGTCTTCTACTATGTCCTCCTCTACACAATATCACCTCCAAGGTATTCAACAACCTTGAGATCTTCCTCTGATTCAATGATTTCAGTTGGTGTGCCCTCCTAGCACGTCTTTGTCCAAATTCCACAAAATTGGAAGTGCTCTCTAAGCACCGACTATCAAAACCCGCAGTGTTCTGTCACGCCCTCTTGGCATGAAGCCTCAAAGAACTCCAACCCTAAAATCAAAGAACCCAACAGATATCAGAACCTATCTATCCCTGCAAATGCATACCTAACATACATCTACAACATATCATCAATACACACATGAATACATTCATCATACACAAAATAACATGTAGGAAAAACTGCTCTGATTCTATTAATATGAAAATGCCTCTTTACAATGTGTTTGATCTCGGACTGCAACAAAGTCTCGGCTCTCCTTTCTTCTCTCTTCTCTAACTCTTTCTACCTCTCCTCTTACTACCTTGCATCCTTTTTGTTTTCCAAAATAAGATCAAAATATCTTTTACATAAGGGGGCTCTTCGAGCTTTTCCCTCCAAGCTACCTAATCTCATTCAATTTCATTTAAATTTACATTGAATGGGTTGTCTAGTCCAGATCGGAGCTAGACCTCAGCCTTACAAACATTAATGCCCTTGATTCAAATTCAAAATTTGAATATGAGAGGGTTGCGCCTCTCTTCCCCATTGAACACGTGTGCTAAGTGGGCTAGCTAGCTGGCACATGGCTGGCTTAGAAGCGATGCACCTGCATCATTTCCCCACACCCCTGTGAGTGCTACTATCTTAGGATCATATTTTTTTGGTTTCACTCTGCTTGGGTCCACTTCCCAAGGTCAAACACCCCCACACTCTCCTTTCCACAGAAGCGGGGGGACAACTTCTTCTCAAGGGGGAAGTACAAACCCACCTAGTCCCCCTCAAGGGTCAGGTATGTAAAACACTCACACTATGGCTGGAACTAATCTTCTGCCACCACCTCATATGCCATACTTGGATTCACTCAACATACCGAATCTGACTAAACTCACCAATGATCCTATATTGCACAACCCCACATGGCCAACAATGCCTACCAAACTGCCTTCAAACATCCCCAAGTTTGAAGAAAAACCGGGAGAATATCTCGCCAACCATATCATGACCTTTCACTTATGGTTCTCTTCAAACAACATCATGGATGCTTCCGTTTGATTAAGGTTATTTCAATGTACACTCACTGGCCCATCCACTAAGTGGTATGTAGAAGACAAATCTAGGTCCCACATGACCTTTGAATCCTTGGCCAAAACATTCTTGAACTTCTTTCAACTACCAATTCGTCATGACAATGGCCTCGAACTACTCTCATAATTTAAAAAAACCTTCTCCATGCACATCGCTGACCACATTCATGAATGGTGTCGGCGGCATAATCTCTGCAAAGCTGAAGCTACTCCACAAAAATGTCTCAATTGGTTCCTCAAATCACTTGTTTCCCTCCTTTCCAAAGATGTGGCTGCCACCTTCACCCAGTCTGAAGAAGAAGCCATTAGCAAGTCCCAACAGTTCGAACTCATTTACTCATAGTCAAGGTACTTGTATATAGTACTACCTAATGCCCCGAGACCCGTGCCATTCGGTCAGGACAAACCTGGGATGTCTCACTTAGCGAATGGATTGATTGGTACCACTACACACCACAATTCACATCCCCAACAACCACCAATGTATGGAACCCCTCAATATNAAATATTGAAATTCTCTTTTCGAGACTTCTCTCCCGATGTCTAGATCGTTGCCACGTGTTTTCCCTATTCTTTCAGAGTTTTTGGGGTTTTGCGTTTCGGAACTTCGTGACCCCTACGACACTTATCCTCTGTTCTCTTGAATCCCTGGTATCTGAAATCCCGGTGGACTCCCCGATCTCCTCTACATGTCCTGCCCAGATGGATAGTCCAGATCGTTTCAGGACTTCGCCAGTAGCGAAGCCAAAAGACTCTCTTCTCTACTTCCCAATGTCTGAATCCCCGATATGAAAGGATCTCGTAACACCTATCCTTCTTAGATGAATGACTTAGATAACTTCAGGACTTTGGGACCCGCGAGTCTTAATCTCAGGTCCTTCATCCTCTGAACCTCCAAATTTTTGAAATCTGAAATCTTGATACCTCTACCGTATCGGAATATTTTTTGGATTCTCTGCTCTACGCATGAGGTTTTAAACCTCATGCAACTTTCCATAGATCCGATGGTTATCGGTCCATGTACCTAGATCTAACGACTCAGACCGATTCTTTCGTTGCACCCTTCCTACGCTGCCTGGACATGAATCCACGATCTAGATCTTCTCGGCTGATCCGACGACAGCTATGATCCTCCTGTTGAGCATGCGCTTTCTTCCCAAACTTTGGAAGATTTCCCAAATTCCAAAGGCTTCAACCTTTGCTTTTCCTTTGCGAACTCTACACCTTTGAGTCTCGTCTGCGTTCTCAAAGACGTGTCCCTCCTAATATTTTTGGATTCTAAACTCTCCAAAGAGTTCCTTCGCCTCTCCGACTTCTGCCACTATGGCTCTATGCATGAAGCACTACTCCTCCTGAGATTCTCTCCTTAAATCCTCAAAGGATTCTTTGACTTATGTGTGCCTTGCAGAGTATTTTCACACACGAAGGTGTTATCTCTTGTGATATTTTCCTGTAGCTTCGACCTCTAAGAGATTAACCCTTTTTATTTCTCCCTCAGATGGAGAATCTGATGCCCTCCTAGCACTCTCTTGCTCAAGAAACTTCTTGCTGATTCTACAGGGTGTTCAGTAACCCTGTGAAGATCCCTCCTTGGACTCTTCTTCTATCTCTAAACTCAAATAGTTCTCTCTATGCGCTCTTGCACCAACTCAATGCCCTCCTGGCAGAGTGTCCATAATCCTCAGTGATTTTGTTTCTCTATGAACTCACAACAGAGTTCCTCCTCAACACTCTATGTTTGTGCTCAATGCCCTCCTGGAAAAGCTCTATAGAACCCTCAGTAGTTCTATCTTCCTCCTGAACTCAAATGAGTTCCTCTGTGCACCTCATGCACCTACTCAATGCCCTCTTGGAAGAGCTCTATAGAACTCCTCAGAGATTATGTCTTCTACTATGTCCTCCTCTACACAATCTCACCTCCAAGGTATTCAACAACCTTGAGATCTTCCTCTGATTCAATGATTTCAGTTGGTGTGCCCGACTAGCACGTCTTTGTCCAAATTCCACAGAATTGGAAGTGCTCTCTAAGCACCGACTATCAGAACCCGCAGTGTTCTGTCACACCCTCTTGGCATGAAGCCTCAAAGAAATCCAACCCTAAAATCAAAGAACCCAACAGATAGAAGAACCTATCTATCCCTGCAAATGCATACCTAACATACATCTACAACATATCATCAATACACACATGAATACATTCATCATACACAAAATAACATGCAGGAAAAACTGCTCTGATTCTATTAATATGAAAATGCCTCTTTACAATGTGTTTGATCTCGGACTGCAACAGAGTCTCGGCTCTCCTTTCTTCTCTCTTCTCTAACTCTTTCTACCTCTCCTCTTTCTACCTTGCACCCTTTTTGTTTTCCAAAATAAGATCAAAATATCTTTTTCATGAGGGGGCTCTTCGAGCTTTTCCCTCCAAGCTACCTAATCTCATTCAATTACATTTAAATTTACATTGAATGGGTTGTCTAGTCCAGATCAGAGCTAGACCTCAGCCTTACAAAAATTAATTCCCTTGATTCAAATTCAAAATTTTAATATGAGAGGGTTGCGCCTCTCTTCCCCATTGAACACGTGCACTAAGTGGGCTAGCTGGCTGGCGCATGGCTGACTTAGAAGCGATGCTCTTGCATCATTTCCCCACACCCCTGTGAGTGCTACTTTCTTGGGATCATATTTGTTTGGTTTCACTCTGCTTGGGTCCACTTCCCAAGGTCAAACACCCCCACACTCTCCTTTCCACAGAAGCGGGGGGGCAACTTCTTCTCAAGGGGGAAGTACAAACCCACCTAGTCCCCCTCAAGGGTCAGGTATGTAAAACACTCACACTATGGCTGGAACTAATCCTATGCCACCACCTCAGATGCCATACTTGGATTCACTCAACATACCGAATCTGACTAAACTCACCAATGATCCTATATTGCACAACCCCACATGGCCAACAATGCCTACCAAACTGCCTTCAAACATCCCCAAGTTTGAAGAAAAACCGGGAGAATATCTCGCCAACCATATCATGACCTTTCACTTATGGTTCTCTTCAAACAACATCATGGATGCTTCCGTTTGATTAAGGTTATTTCAATGTACACTCACTGGCCCATCCACTAAGTGGTATGTAGAAGACAAATCTAGGTCCCACATGACCTTTGAATCCTTGGCCAAAACATTCTTGAACTTCTTTCAACTACCAATTCGTCATGACAATGGCCTCGAACTACTCTCATAATTTAAAAAAACCTTCTCCATGCACATCGCTGACCACATTCATGAATGGTGTCGGCGGCATAATCTCTGCAAAGCTGAAGCTACTCCACAAAAATGTCTCAATTGGTTCCTCAAATCACTTGTTTCCCTCCTTTCCAAAGATGTGGCTGCCACCTTCACCCAGTCTGAAGAAGAAGCCATTAGCAAGTCCCAACAGTTCGAACTCATTTACTCATAGTCAAGGTACTTGTATATAGTACTACCTAATGCCCCGAGACCCGTGCCATTCGGTCAGGACAAACCTGGGATGTCTCACTTAGCGAATGGATTGATTGGTACCACTACACACCACAATTCACATCCCCAACAACCACCAATGTATGGAACCCCTCAATAT
>JZKD02S2399322.1:0-13848 GCA_000966675.3 Picea glauca
TGGACAACGGTAGCACAGATAATCTCGTTTCAACCGAGATGGTGGAGAAACTGGAGCTGGAGACGATTGATCATCTGAGTCCATATAAAGTTTCATGGCTACAGAAGGGACATCAGGTAAGTGTCACTAAACAGTGTTTAGTTGAATTTAAAATAGGAGGATACAATGATAAAATACTCTGTGATGTTATTCCTATAGATGTATGTCATTTATTGTTGGGCAGACCATGGCAATATGACAGGAACGTAGTTCATGATGGGAAGATGAATACATATACTTTGGAGAAGAATGGAAGAACACATATGCTACTTCCAATTAGAGATAAAGAAGTAAAACCAGAAATGAGGAATATTGCACTTCTCATGAGTGGGAAGGAACTTCTTATGGAAGTAAAGAAGAAGGAAGATCCACAATTCTTTGTGGTCAGGAAACCCAAAATCGTTTTGACCAGCACAAGAGTGGATGATTTGCCGGAAGAAATTCAGGAACTGCTAGAAGAGTTCGCTGATATTGTGGTAGACGAATTACCTCATTCGTTGTCGTTGATGAGGAGCGTAAGTCACCATATAGACCTCATACCAGGAGCTAGTTTTCCAAATAAAGCCACGTACAGGTTGACACCGTAGGAGAACGAAGAGGTCAAAAGGCAGGACAGGAACTGTTAGATAAAGGATTGGTCAGGGAAAGTTTAAGCCCGTGTGTCGTTCCAACGGTATTGAATCCAAAGAAATAGGGAGGTTAGAGAATGTGCACCGATTCCAGAGCCATTAACAAGATAACCATTAGGTACAGGTTTCCATTGCCATGGATGGACGACTTGATGGACTGTTTAAGTGGAGCCAAAAAAAAATCGAAGGTTGATTTGAAAAGCGGATACCATCAGATTCGCATGAGGGAAGGCGATGAGTGGAAGACAGCCTTCAAAACCAATGAAGTGTTGTACGAATGGCTAGTCATGCCATTTGGCTTGATGAACGCGCTAGTACCTTCATGAGGTTGATGAATGAAGTCCTGAGGGAATTCATTGGTAAATTTGTCATTGTTTATTTGGATGACATATTGATTTTTAGTAAAACAAAAGAAGAACTTATGAAGCATTTAGCTGCAGTAATGAAGAAGCTACAGCAGGAGAAGTTGTTGATCAATATGAGGAAATCTTCATTTATGAAGACAGAACTCATTTACTTGGGATTTGTCATATCAGCGAATGAATTAAAGATGGATCCAGGTAAAGTGGAGGTAATTAAAAATTGGCCATCACCAAGAAATGTTTTCGAGGTGAGAAGTTTTCATGGACTGGCTAGTTTCTACCGGAAGTTCATCCGAAATTTCAGTGGGATTAGCGCAGCGATGATGGACACCGTCAAGAAAAGACATAATTCTTTTCATTGGACTGAAGAGGCAGAGAATATTTTCAACCTGTTGAAACAAAAGATCATGGAACAGTCGGTTTTGGTGTTGCCGGATTTTACGAAAGTGTTCCAGGTGAAATATGATGCAAGTGGCTTTGCCATAGGAGCAGTCTTGAGCTAGGAGGACAGGGAAATTGCATATTTCAGCGAGAAGCTGAATGAAGCAAAGGAAAAATATTCCACGTATGATAAATAATTTTATGCCATCATACAGGCATTAAAGAAATGGAGGCACTATTTGATTCCAAGAGAATTTGTTTTGTATAGTGATAACCATGCATTGCAATATGTAACTCAACAAGAGAAGTTGAATCAGAGGCATGTTAAATGGGTTGAATACATGCAAAATTTCACTTTTGTGATAAAACATATTTCTAGTACTGCTAACACAGTTGTTGATGCTTTGAGCAGGAAGTGTTTGCTATTGCAGGAGTTCAAAGTCTGGACGCTAGGCTTTGATGATCTCAGGGATATGTATGCAGAGGATCTGGATTTCAAGGAAGCGTATGAAGCAGCTGAGAATCTAGTTCTCAGAGACAGAAGCCCTTGGACAAACTATATGATCCAGGAGGGATTGTTGTTCAGAGGAAATTAGTTGTGTATTCTGAATTGCTCCATGAGGGAGAATATGCTAAAGGAAAAACACAGTGGAGGATTGGCAGGACATTTTGGCCATGACAAAACATTCACAAAGTTGAGCGAAGAATACTTTTGGCCAGGGATGCGGTCAGAAGTCAAGAGGTTTGTCGACAGATGTAGAATTTGCCAGCATTCAAAGGGGAGGAAGCAGAATGTGGGATTCTATCAACCATTGCCCATACCAGAGAGGTCGTGGGATGAAATTAGCATGGATTTCATATTGGGGTTGCCTAGGATGCAAAGAGGACATGATTCGATCTTTGTGGTGGTTGACAGGTTTTCCAAAATGGCACATTTTATCCCATGTCAGAAGACCAGCGATGCGACTCATATCGCGAATTTGTTTTTCAAGGAGGTCGTTAGACTTCACGGGTTACCCAGAAGTATAGTATCGGATAGGGATACGAAATTCATTGGACATTTCTGGAGGACACTCTGGAAGAAGATGGGGACTAACTTGATGTTTAGTTCTACCTATCATCCTCAAACGGATGGGCAAACAGAGGTGGTAAATACAAGTCTGGGAGACTTACTGAGAAGCTTGGTGACAGAGCACCACAGCAGTTGGGACAATGTGTTGCCATAGGCAAAGTTTGCATACAACGACTCAGTGAACAGGAGCACAGGCAAAAGTCCATTTCAGATTATATATGGAACGTAGCCGAGAGGAGTTTCTGAATTGAGGGATTCAGAGCAAACTGCTACTAGCAGTGCTAGTGCTGAAGAATTTGTTGAGACAATGAAAGAGCTTCACAGCCAGGTGAAGGAGCGACTGATGAAATCAAATCAAGAATATAAGCACAGAGCCGATCAGCAGAAGAGACAACATCAGTTCGAAGTTGGTGATCTAGTTCTGGCACATCTAAGGAAGGAAAGGTTTTCGAGAGGAACATACAACAAGTTAAAAATGAAGAAAATTGGGCCATGCAGGGTCCTGAAGAAATTCGGAGAAAACGCTTATGAGATTGAGTTACCCGATGGGATCGAAATATCTTCAATATTCAATGTCTCAGATTTGTATCCATACAAAGCTGAGGAAATAGGAACAAGTGGTGAGCAGCCGGTAATCCAGTGGCAGAAATAGATGTTGATTGCAGAGAAGCCACAGATGGAGCGTATACTCGACAAGAGGGTGAGAAAAAGGACCGGGCGGAAGCAATACTTTGAGTATCTGGTCAAATGGAAGGGCCATCCAGTGGAAGATACCAGCTGGAAGACTGAAGCAGAGATTCAAAAGCATGGACAGACCATGCAGGAGCTCATGGACAGGAGCCCATGAAATCTTTCAAGCAAGGGAGTATGATGCAGGAGCATCGCAATTACCAAAGCGAGTGTGGAGCCAGTGCATGTGTTTTTAACACATGACATATTGCTTTGAAAAATTTTGGGAAATGATGCACCAAACCTTCAATGAATCATTTATGAAGGAGGGCCTTTTGTATATTGTATTGGACCTTGAGCGACACGCTCTCTTCCTTAGTAGATAGGAGGCATTTAATCTAGTTAATGCTAGTAGATAGGATTTTTAATTCTAGATTTGATAGTTTAGAGTCCAAGAGGGAAAACGGATATAGACACCCTTATTGTACCATTGTAACATTATGGAAGCATTCAGGAGAAGAGAAGAGAAGAGCAAGCAGAGAACAGTGTATGAAGAACACCCATGTACAGGCATTTGAATTAATAGAAGAAAGCTTTAATTCAAATTCATGGTTTGTGTTGTTTCTCTGTGTATATTGTTGATGTGCTCATGAAGGTTTGTTTCCTGTCATGCATTTACTTTTATATGTTGTGCATGTGATTTCATGGTTCAAATGAAGTCTGAAGGGGATATGGAATGAGTTTCAATTGTTTCTCTATCTGAGCCAGGGGGTTCCTGCAAGGTGTGCAGTGGAAAACCATCCGCAAGGAGTGCGTTGATGAAGGCTCAGGTAGTTTAACTCTTGTTCTTATTCACCCAGAAGTGAAAGTGGGTTGTTGAAGCCGTGCAAGGAGTGCGCAGGCTAAAGAGGAAGTCTCAGTTGAGAGTCTGAGAAGGAAGCTTTGGAGGACTGTTGCTGCAAGCGTGCGCAGAGTCAAAGGAAGGTCGAACACTCGAAGTGTTTGCAGGGTAGCCGCAAGGAGTGCGTGTAAAGAGATATTTTTTTTCTAAGAGATTGAGAAGCTGGAAAAATCTCACGAGGGGAAAATCTTTCAAATCCGTTGAAGGATCGCACCGGAGGTTTTGTGTTAGGAAATCCTCAAGGAGGGTGAAGTGATGGTCAAGATCTTGTGGAGAAGCTCGGGGAAATCCCGTCAACCGTTAGATCCATCAGAAGTAGCGAGGAAGTTACAGCCACACCCGGAGTTTAAGCCCAGAGTACTGTGAGCCGTTGGATTATCATATGATTACCCATCAATCGTTTGATTGGACAGAAGTTGCACAGAGTTTAAAGTCCACGTGGCATCGGGGTTTCAGAAGCTAGGAATTTGGATACCTTTCGAGTCTCAAAACACCGACGGAGATCTTAGTCGTTGATCTCGATAGGACACGCATTGGTATTCTGGCGAGGCATCGGGATACTGAAGGCATCGGGGTTTTCAAGGTCGAGAGAACTGAGACCTTTTGGGTCTCGAAATTCTGGGAGAATCCTAGCCGTTGATCTCGGCAGAACACACGTCAAACATCATGAGAGGAGTCAGGATTTAACACATCACGGATTCCAGGAGTGAAGAAATCGTTGCATCAGAAATGGCGATCCGCGAAATCTCGATAAGCTCAGAACCATCCATCAGTAGGGACACGTGTCGGGAGATCCGAGGAAGTCGTGAATCGGAGTATCGGGGTTTTCGGAGGCAAGAAACTCTTGCACATTGGAATCGCGATCCGTGATATCTCGACGAGTTTTGAACCATCCATCAGCGAGGACGCATGGCAAGAGATCCCGAAGAGTCGTAGTTTGGGGCATCGGAGTTCTGGAAGCAGGAAACTCTTGCAACTTGAAGTCGCGATCAGCGATATCCCGACAGGAGAGTCGTGTGGGCCACAACAGGAGATAGTGGAGGATAGGTGGTCGATCATATCGGGGATCGGGACTTGGAGAGTTTCGTGAACAAGTGCAACGGAAATCGCGATATTGCGATACGCGATTTCCCGATATCCATAAGATTGTGGGCCATAGGTGCTAGAGAAAAGGACAGGTGGCAAATTGTTGTTGGGGATTGGAGGATCGAGGATCCTGAGGACGCAGAGTCTATACACTTTGCTTTCGTGAAGTCTGAAGCCCCGATACAATGAGTATTGTGGTCACATGGACCGGGAGGCCTAGCAGAGAGTGCCATCGCAGATCGGGAATCGGAGAATCGAGGAGGCAGGCTCTCGCAACACCGTAGGTGCCGACATCCTGACATCATAAAGTCCCGATAAGGTGCGATAAGGTCAGCATTGACTGAGACATCGGGAGTTGGGGATCCGTGAGAGGAGTGAATCACAATCTCGTAAGTGTCGATTTCCCAACGGGGAAATTCCTGACAGGAACAGGAAAGCGTTGGTGAGTTTTCATCGAGTTTCGGGGATTGGTGAGACCCGAACCTGTGTTTTCAGGACTCATGATCTTGTGAAGTCTGATTTCCTGATTTGGAGTAGGGAGATCATAAGGAGTATTCTGTGGGTATTGAAAATTCCCGATAAGGGAATTGAAGAGAATTTCAGTTCTTTGGGCCAAGGGGAGAGAAGGTCCTATGGGAGCGCACGTGCCCTGGGTGGCGCGTTTGCCTCAATTTTTCAATGAGTTAGGTTAATCATGAAGTTCATTCCATTTTAGCATTTGTCTTAATCATAAACAATAATGTTGCAGCAACCAAGATCACAACAAGAAACACCATGCACAAGAACACAAGAAGTATCCTGGGAAACCCTTCTCAACAAGGGAAGAAAACCCAGCCAGATCCTTTGTTATATTCTTCAAGAGAAAGACCTTCACCACCAATAAGACCTCGCACACAAGAGGGTTCTAAAACCATAGAATACTAGCGCCCAAGAGAGGTGCGCACTTTTCCCAAGAAGGTGTACTTGCTGAAATTTCCAAACTCACATGAAAGATGTGTTTCCTCAATGGGAAATTTACCTTTACTTATACTAATCTAAACCTGTCAACAGAAGTGTCTATTGGCACAACATGGCCGACCTCACTAGCATATAATATAATTAATATTAACCATATTAATTATCTTTTACATTAATTACTAGTCACATTAAGTTGGGGTTGACCTATATCCTTTACATTGCAATTAGGGTTACAGGCAGGTTTGACTCTTGAACAATATAGAAAGGGATCTTATACACCCACTAGTACTCATCCACTAGGGGCACATCCATAGGGATGTCCATATCTCTGGCTCATTGCATTACACAGAAGAACCAGTTCTTCACATGTTCACATGTGCTCGTCCACAGGCACATCCACTCAACAGATCTTATTTCCCACTGCATCACACAGGAGAGTCATCTGGAGTTTCTCGACAACTCTTCTTCTCAGAGGAGGCTAACACATCATCTTCATTTCTGTTCTCATGACGATGCACCCAACACTTTGGGATTTCACATTGTTGTTCCTGAGTTTATACTTTAAGGCTCTAAAGTATACCGTCAAGGCATCGGAAAAATAAAGAGAATTAAGGAGTAAGAATCAATTACGAAGTGTAAATCAGATTTGGTTTCTCAATTGTCTCTGTCTATCTTCCTATTGTTCTTGGATGTTGATTTCTCTCTCAATAACTGCCCATAAACGTTCTAATTCGACTCGGGAAGTTGTTGTTTGCAGGATAGTATTAAATAAGTTCAAAGCAATGCTAGTTTGATCTTGTAGGCCAGGTTCTATGTTAGGTTGTCTATTACTTGGGATAGTCATGAGGATTAAAATTTTATTAAATGATAAAAAGTTTTAAAATTTGTTGCTTCAGTTTTGTGGGATGAAATAGAAAAGGAAGTTTGGAACTCAAAATAATAACATAATAATAGTAAAGGTTGTTTCCTGTACTTGAAGTAATTTGAAAATATTAAAATAAAAACAAAGTAACACTGTTGGAGAATATGAGGCTTTAATTGTGAAAGAATCTCATATCATAATAGAAAAAGAGGAGAAAAACAAAATTTCTAATGAGGTATAAGATATCACCATCCAACAAACCTACAGGTCTTGAAACTGTTGATAGCAATCACAGAGGAAAAACTATAAATGATTAGATAATCAAATAAATTCACACTACATTAGAATTTTGAATTAAACTATAGCTTATCATTCATTAGAAAAACATGGAATGAAAGATATTAAAAATAGAGTGAAGGACCACATAGCTTCAAGGTGATAGAATTCAGAATCTCTTATGCATTCTCTATATCATTGTAAATCGGAAAACTTCTAATACAATCGGATCCCAAAAAAGCAAAAGCCTTTTCTCAGTCTTGTGAAATTATATTTATACATGATCACCAAAACTTTTTCCCGTTGGCGATTAACTAATTTCTAAAAACTAACAGTTACATGAATGAGCAATGTTGAACCGTTTGCATTTCTATTTTAACTGCTTTATTATTTCAATGATGAAAATATCCAAAACAATGTTTCATGTCTGCGTTGATGAACTTCCTTCTTCTTTTTTAAGACAGCAAATACATTTTCCCAGAAATTGCACCAAAACTCTGGGAGTTTCTGGGATATCTTTCGCCTCAAATAAGAAGAACTTTCTCTGTAATTCAGGCAGATGGTCTTCGATTATCTTTCTTGCGAACTTAATAGTTTGCAACTTTAAGTTCGGCATCACTATCCATTTGTCAATTTGAGTGACATTGATTTCCTTTATTTGTGGGATTTCTCCCTGAATTTCTTCCAGATCCTCCTTGAATCTTAATCGATGCTTAACAATGTTAATTTCTCCTAACAACCTTGAAGAGTTGTTTCTTCCAATGTTCAATGAAGCTTTCTCTAAAAGGTCAAAAATTCCTTGATAGTCATCATTAACTTCTCTGGTTATTCTCTTGTTTTCTGCGAGGTTTGTCTCCCATACCTTGATTATTATATCACCTTTAACCTACTCTGAAACAGATAGCTTCTGAGTCTCTCTGTTCTCCTCTTTTGTTGAAAGAGCCATTGCTTTTTGAAAGGTTGTTCTGGCTACTTTCACTTCTCTCTCTTTCAGGAGAATATTCTCCAAGGATTTACTTGTTTCCTGAAAGTAATTCTGAATAAATTTCATATTAAAGAACACTCCCTGTTGCTCTTTTTCTATCTTTGTATGTATTTCCAACACCTGGCTTGGAAGATTTCAAGTTCTACCACTTGATTTTGAATGGAATTAATCTTATTTTGTAATTGTTTATTCATTTCCTCTTGTTGTAGGACATGTGCTTGAGTGACCTGTATCTTCAGGTTTGCTTCATCTAAGCTTGCTTTCAGATTTTGAATCTCTTGAATGTCATTGAATCTAGCTCTCTAGACCCTTTTTTATCTCCTAACTGACATTTCTTTCAGTCTCCTTTAATTGATTTTGTAGTTGAGTTATCATCTGATCTTTCTGCTGCAACATAGTTCTCAAATTACCCACAGAGTATAAATTTGTCGATGTTAAGGCTCCCATTGTGCCTGTTATTTCTGTAGCAAATTCCCCCTCTTCAAGTTTTTGTCCATCTACAATGATCTTGTGCTTTTTTACCATCATGTTTCCTCTTGGATGCATTTCCTGTTTCAGGATAGCCTTCCTCTTTTTACTGAAAAAGTAATCAAAGGAAGGAATCTCATCCTTAGAAATGGGCTCAAGATCAATAACATATAGAGCTCCCTCTTGGGGATTTCCATAGGTAGACTGCAATGGGGTCAAAGAACTAATGGGACTTCCAAGTTCTGTCGATGTTGTTCCTCCTACTTTTTTAGGAAAATTCTCAGGGATTTTTGAGGGTGTTTCAACCTCCTTTCCTTTCCCTACTTCTGATTTTTCTGTCTGAGAAACTTTTGTTTCTTGTGAAGGCATTTCAATCTCCTTCATCTGTCCCTTTGGATTTTATTTATCCTTTGCATCTGTTTCAAAACCTGGGGGAGGCCCTTCCTTCTCTAGAGGAGGGGTCGTGGATTTGCCCTGCAAAAACTTTGGCAAACAACTTCGCCTGTGACTTTGGAAGGACATGAAACCAGTCTGGAAGTCGGGTGATAAGGCCCGCACCCTGTTCAATACCTCCTCATAGGTTTTAACCTCTTTTAATATATCATCATAAACAGATTTTTCATGTTCATAAGCTTTCATATTGCAGTGCATCAAATGTGTGTTTACTAATTGATAAGGGTCATGTTTTATGTGTTCGATATCTACCAGTTTAACTTCTTCTAGTGCTTCGTCTTCCACTTTAGAATGGCCTAGGTTTAACAATGAAAATTTTCCGACATGTACAGGGAAGATTGGCCAAGACTTCTTTTGAGTTGCCTTTAGCTCTATTCCAATACCACCTTTCACTATTTGTTGTGCTACCTCCCTCAATACCAGTCTGTCCGGGAGGAATTTTGGAAGCGCATGAGGGGGGATTGAACACCCATAAACCCTAATGTAAGAGAAGTTTTTGTCAATGAACCAGTCGACAATTTCTTTGAGGTTTTCTGAGACTGGCTCAGTAATGCGAGGGGGTTCACAGCGATAAAACATCTTATGCATTGGAATTACTATGAAATGACAAATTTTGTAAAACGAATTCTTAGCATTTTCTTCCCATAGCATAGAATGATACTCGTGAATGGGTTCAGGGCAAGTTATGTTCCAACTCCAATTCATCAGGGGAAATGGAATCACAAAGAAGATTGCATCCATGATGTACGCCGACATGTAAAATTCCATTGGTTGACCTTTAGATCTTGCAACCCTATAATTTGAAACTTCTTGGGCTAGGTTATCAGACAGAATCTTGCTCCAGTTAAAAGTGTATCCATCTGATGCTTCTTCTAAAAAGGGCACCCATTCTGCAGGAAAATGGTAGGGATTCTTTTTCCTGAAAAGTCTACACAGCATAATGGCTACATAGACCATGTACTCATTCAAATATGTTGTGGAATAAACCCCATGGTTATCGAACCTAAATTTTGATGGACATCTCCACCATTCTCTGATTAAATCGGAATAAGTTTGGTCTTCCTCAGTACACTCTTTCCTTTGAAATTCAGCTAAAAACTCGGCATTATAAATGTGCTTAGGATTTGATGAGAGTTTATACATTACTTGTATATGCTCTGGCCTGAATGAGTTGACAATGATTGCTTGATCATTTAAAATGCTTCTTGTCGGTATATCGACCTTCAAGGCCCAATTGATCATGTCATTGTATGCCATGAGCCGAGGGCGTGCTGCGATCTTATGAAGCTCCAACTCTGCTATATCCCGAAACTGATTCTCTGAATCAGCAGGAGAATTTTTTAATTCGTAATCCAACAATTCAATGATTTGTGTCCATGATTCAATTGAGTCGATGGCATGCGGCGTAGTGTCGGATATGATATCTCCTTCTGGGTTACGCATCTCCTCTGTATCTTCACTCTTCTTCGGTGCTTTCTTTGTCACCATAGCTTTATGTTAGAAGGAAAACTTGTCACAGAAAAGAAGCATATGAGCTTGGCTGAATGTGAATTACCTTTGAAGGATAGAACAGGCATAGGTTTTGGAACACAGATTTTGAATTCGCCTTAAACTCATTTTATGACAAAAACACCGACGCAGCTGACCTGTAATCAATTACATTTAATGCAAAAAATATTTCTGAGATACACGCAACATTTATCAGTTATCTATTTATTAATGAGGTCATATTTCGGCAATCCCAAATTCAAAATTCGAAAGATTTCATTCAACGGTACCGAAAATAAGAAAAGACCTAAGAAGTTTAATTACCGTTAATCATGCTTCTAAAACAGGGTTAATTCAATCTAAACACAGATTTGTGAGTCGAGACTTCGCATTTTGGGATTTCGGGGATCATGTTGACAAGAGGTATGTTATCATTGAACTCTGATTCCCGAAAGTGCGAAATCATAATAAGATTAAGTTAATCCTTAACTTCTGTATCAGTAAATTAATTAATCAGGATTTAAAAATTAACTTCCATTCTTTCGGGATTTTGGGGATCGTGGATACATGAGGTATGTCATTGATAAACCCTAATTCCCGGAATTGCGAAATCACAATAAGATTTAAATAGGCCTTAAATTTCGTATTAATAGATTAATTAATTAGGATTAAAGACTAACTTCCAAAACAGGGTTAATTCGGTCTAAACACAGATTGTAAGTCGAGACTTCGCGTTTCAGGATTTCAGGGATTATGTTGACAAGAGGTATATTATCATTGAACCCCGTATCCCGAAATTGTGATACGATTAATTTAATCTTTAATAATTAGTAGCTTCCATATTTCAGGAAATCGGGGATCGGGATTCCGCGATTGGATGTGTATTAAAACATATGTTCTTAGTAAACCCTGAATCCCAAAAAACTTTTAAAGGTTAGTCTTAACTCGTTTAGGTTTTAAGTTTTTCGTGATTTAAAAAAAAAAACTTTACAGAAAGCGCATCGGGACTTTATAACATTTTTGGTTTTTTGCCTTTAATTATTTAAAGAATAAAACTTGTCAGGATTTCAGTACCGGCCTTTTGGAAATATAGTGAGGGTCATGCTTTATGAAAAGCCGAAACTCGAAAAAGGAAGGTTTTAGTCTTGAAGATAAAAAAGTTAAAAATTGTTTCAACATAGACTCCAATTGGGGACCTCGTCTCCTTATGGGATGAGGAGAACGGGTAGACTTAGTGCCTTTATTGGGTAAATGGAGTCAATGGATTCTTTCTGCATAACTTTCTTAGGAAGGGGATACAGAGGGAAAAAGAGATTTCGTGTTTACTTCTAAAAAGATTTTCAAAACTCCCAACATTGTAAACTCAACTACAGCCCCATTCTTGATCTTCTCCTTCTCGCTACTGAATTTAAGTCTGCTTTTAGATGATCAAAACAATCCTAGGAAATCCAACAGATCTTGCAGCTTTTGGCTTGCATCAAACGAAGTAAATTTCATGTTTTTAATTGGGGAGCCTGTCTGGACTTGGGATGCAGATCCGGTTTCGAAAAAGCTGGTAACCAGAGTAGAGTGAAAATTACGTATGACAGTCTTACAGATACCTCAGATATTGCTTCACTACCAGCGAGCCTGTTTAGTACCCAGGTGAAGTTATCTGTCCCTTTTTACTGGATTTCCTTTCACCACTTCTAATCATAATTATACATTCAAATGTTGAGACGAGGGAAATCATTGAAATGAATTTCCTTTCATCGTCTTCTTGGACTAGATGGGGGCAATCAAATATGAATTTTCTTTCACCACCTGTCTTATATTTTACGTTTTGAACACGAAGTGGGGGAAATCAGTGGTAGTAAGTATACCAGGGATGGTATCTGTGTAAAATTTGCAGTGGAGGTCTGTCAACTTGTTTTGATTACCCTGGATCAACCTTTTCTTAACTTTCAAAACAACTCAGCCCACAGGGAAAAAAGGGAAATATTAATTCCAGGGGTCTTCCTTCGAGCAAGCCTAAATCTTTAGAAAAATGTTAAGAAACCTAGGAGAGTCGGGATTGGCCTAAGCATAACTTTGTTTAGTCAAAGAGTGAGGAGTTATGAGGACTGGCTTACCTTTTAAGAATTGTTTTTCAGCTTCCAAAGCTAAGACGTAATCTCTTCTCCCTCTATGGGAAACCCAGAAAGATGCTTGGTCTTTTAAAAAGGAAAACCCGAGGGTAGAAAGGGGCAACGGAGAAAGACTTGGAAAACGAAAAACATGGATCATGAATTAAACCCAACTCTTGGAACTCTTTCTCGGAGACACTTTTCTCTCTTTGTTTATTTTAATTACCTCTTATCTTATTTTAGGTGAAACTCATAGGACCTAGATTTTGAAATCATTCTTTTAGTGACATATCACCTATGAGGCAATCACCGCACTTTAAAAAAAAACCTTTGTTTGAAAAAATAGACTTCTCTGGAATTCATACCTTCGCCTTACCATTTTCGTTCTCTGTTAAAATAACGGAAAATCTTTTCTATCACCTATTTTCAGCCAATTTATCTTCTGATATATGGTCGTCCATTTTCTCCTTTCAGTTGTTTGGGCTGCAAGCCGAGATCCTGTAAGGGAACAATACGAAGAGTATCAGGGCTTTTTAAAAGAAATGAATGTATTGAAAATTCGTATTCCTACTTCTAGAAAAACATTGACCTATTTTATTTTTTTAAGCGATAGTAGACTTACCAAAGAAAATTATGAAAAAATAAAAATAAATAAAAAAACACAAACCGGTATATACAATGGGAAATTTGGAAACGAATTATTCCATATAGTGTTTTAAATAACGCCCGTTAACAGGGGCGTTGAGGATTTTACCGTCCAAATTCTTTAATAGAAATGAATTTTTTCCTTCAGGAGTTGTTACCATGAACGGTCCGTACCAAATATGATCGAATTTACCATGTTTTGTCGAGTCCTCCTTCCTAGCATCCCATTTTAAAACCAAATCTCCGGGGAGAAAATCTTTGTCTTTGGCCTTATGATCGAATAGCGCTTTCATGTTATCCTGGTATTTCTGCAACCTTTCGTCCACTTCGGCCCTATGTTGTTGGACTTCAATCAGCTGATTTATCCTTCTTGTGACATGATTTGGTTCTTCCTTCTCATCTTGCCAAAGTTTCATTACGGGAAGCGCTAGATTTATAGGTAACACTACGTCGGTTCCGTACACCATTTG
>JZKD02S2399322.1:13858-29065 GCA_000966675.3 Picea glauca
TGTTGCAGCAACCAAGATCACAAGAAGAAACACCATGCACAAGAACACAAGAAGTATCCTGGGAAACCCTTCTCAACAAGGGAAGAAAACTCAGCCAAATCCTTTTCTATATTATTCAAGAGAAATACCTTCACCACCAATAAGACCTAGCACACAAGAGGGTGCTCAAACCCTAGAATTCTAGTGCCCAAGAGAGGTCTGCACTTTTCCCAAGAAGGTGTACTTGTTGAAATTTCCAAACTCACATGAAAGATGTGTTTCCTACATGGGGAATTTACCTTTACTTATACTAACATGAACCTATCAACAGAAGTGTCTACTAGCACAATAGGGCCGACCTCACTAGCATATAATATAATTAATATTAACCAGATTAATTATCTTTTACATTAATTACTAGTCACATTAAGGTGGGGTTGACATGTACCCTTTACATTATAATTAGGGTTACAAGCAGGTTTGACTCTTGAACAATATAGCAAGGGATCCTATACACCCACTAGTGCTCATCCACTAGGGGCACATCCATAGGGATGTCCATATCTTTGGCTCACCGCATTACATAGAAGAACCAGTTCTTCACATGTTCACTTGTGCTCATCCACAGGCACGTCCACTCAACAAATCTTCTTTCCCACTGCATCACACAGGAGAGTCATCTAGAGTTTATCATCAACTCTTCTGCTCAAAGGAGGCTAATAAATCATCTTCATTTATGTTCTCATGACAATGCACCCAACACTTTGGGATTTCACACGTTCACCTTGTGCTTAGCCACAGGTACATCCAACTCTACAGATCACTTTTCTCACTGTGTTAATCTGGAGTTCTTCTCAACTGTCAGTATGGAGGAGGTCATCTCTACGTTCTAGCTTTGTCCCATATAGGAACCACACACCATTCTTAGGGGCTTTCTCTCAAGTTTGTAAGCTGAAGAAAGTCTCACATAGCTGCAATGATCCAGATCTCACAGGTTTGTAAGCTAGAGAATGTCTCGTCATCAACACCCTTCTGTTTGTGAGTCTATAAACACAAGGGGGGGAATATTTGACCCTCACCTTTTACTTTATGTTATAAAGTCACTTTGACTTTATAACATCACTAATGACAAAGTAATTTAATTTATAAAGTCAAGTTGATTTTATAAATCATTAATGAGGGGAAAAGTAAACTATGCAAACTAAAGTGAATTATGAGATCTAATCTCATCCATTCATTTTGGAGAATGGCCTAGATCCGATCTAAGCCATTGGTTTTCTAGGTTAGCCTAAGGTTGAGGCTAAAGGAGGCAAAGGAAGGAAAATAAGGCTCATTGTTCACTTGGATATTAGAGTGAAGGAGAAAAAGAGAGGAGAAGAGGTTTTGAAGAAGAAGTGAAGTTAGAGAGGGGGCACACCAAGCTTGTGAGAGGGGCGCACTCTTGGTAGAGGGTGTGCATTTCTTGAGGAGGGGCGCACCATTGGAGGTGCACATTTTTTGTGGAGGAAGGTCGCACCAAGTGTGTGGGTGCACTTCATCAACAAGCATTCAAGCAAGAGGCAAGGGCACAAGCAATCAAGAATTTAGGCAAGGGTGCAAATCTTCTTCTAGAAGGCACAAAGGAAAGGGGGTGCATAAGTCCAAAAGGGGCACAAATTTCAAGGAACTCAAAAGAAAGCTTGAGAGGAGATTGCTCTTGTATCATGTTTCATTGTTTCATTTCCTTATTGTAGCATTTGCTTGAGAAATCCATAATACATCTACTCTCTTATTGGTTTTACCCATGGGGATTTTTCCAGGGTCATGTTGACCAAAAACACTTGTGTTCATTTGACATGGTTTTCTTATTTACTTTCATCATAAAAGTGTAAAATATCTAGAGGAGTATTTTCTTTTTTAGTGCATGTTTAAAGGCTAACTTGGATAGAAAAACTATCCTTCTTAAAACCCTAAACAAGAGGCACTAAAAGGAAGATTATGTGGGCCAAAAGATTATACATATTGGTTGTCCTAAAAACAGGGAGAAATCAGATTTGAAACCCTTGAACTTAGTGCCCAACAAGAGATCAAATGACAAAATTGTTGGAAAGATTTAGGATCCTCATATTTCTTCATGGTATCAGACCCTAAGGGCACAAGAGGTGGTTGATTTTTGTGACAAACAGTTGGCATATTTTTACACAGCTTGGGAGCTTCATTTTCACACTTGAGTTTTGTGTGTTGGAGGTAGATTTTTGTTGTTCAGTGTTGCTCAGTTTTGTTTGGTCGGTTTAGCATCAAATGGAAGCCATGTTGGTGCTAGGTTTGAGGGTGGAGGATAGGCTACTGGGGGCTAGCAATTGGTCTCCGTGGAATGCCAAGATAGTCTTGATTCTGGAGGAGGGAGAGTTATAGGATATTGTGGAGAATCTCGTAGTACCTCCTACATATGCAGTGCTCATGGTTGAGTTTTGGAAGAGGAACATCAGGGCCAAGACGATTATCCTTGATGTGGTCAAGGACCATGTCATACCTCATGTGTCTAGTAAGGACTTCACATTTCATATGTGGAAGTCCTTGTGTGGTCTTTACCAAAGCCCTAACTAGAACGGAAGATGGTGCTCTAGGAGAAGCTGAGGGGCACCGAGAGGATGAATATAGATACAGTTACCTCATTCCTCATGATATTTTCTTAGATTCGTGATGAGTTGGTAGGAGTTGGCGAAATAGTAGATCCCTCGGAGTTGGTGAGGACATCCTTAAATGGATTTTCCAAAACTTGGGAGAGTTTTGTGCGAAGCATTGTGGCTAGAGAACATATGCCTAGTTGGGAGAGGCTCTGGGATGAATTTGTGCAGGAGGAGCTTAGAGTTAGCTCTAGATCCACTAGCTAGCAGCGTGGTGGGGATGGTGATGAGTGTGATCTTGATATTTTGGCAAATGGAAAGAAGAAGACCAAGTAGGGCCCCAAGGGTGGGTCCAAGAAGCAGCAACGGAGAGGAGGTGAGCAGTAGAAGGACATGAGCAAAGTTAAATTCTTTGCATGTCAGAAGATGGAGCACTATGTTGGGCAGTGTCCCAACAGGAAGAAGAAGAAGAAGTAGGATGGCACTGTAGCGACAGCAAAGAAGGATGAGTTTGTCTCTCAGTTTGAGAGGGAGTGCTCCTTGATAGTACGTTGTTAGACAGTTGAGACACCATCCCACATCCGATACATTGACAGTGGAGCATCGAGCCACATGTCAGGTGTGAGAGAGCACTTCATTGATCTCAGAGATCCAGAGATTAGGTTGGAGATAGTGCTTGGAGACAACATCATTGTCAGGGCGATCACGCGTGGAACAGTCTCCTTTTAGAGGGAGTTGATGCCACCCTTGGTGTTCAGGGATGTATTGTATGTCTCGGGGTTGAAGAAGAATCTTATTTCGGTTTCCTCCATTCATGATAAGGGGTATGAAGTGTACTTCAGAGGGACATAGGTCCTCATTCACCATAAGGGGTCCAGTGTCACTTCTGGAAGAGTGATTGGGACACGAGAGGGGAACCTGTATAGATTGTTTTTTCAGCCTTTGCATTCCTTGGCAACTAACAGCAGCAGCAGTCAGTTGTGTGAGTTATGGCATCAAAGGATGGCTCATTTGCACCATGGAGGTTTGAGATCGCTAAGAGATATTGTGACAGGAGTGCCACGGCTCAACATTGAGCACCAAGAGGTGTGCAGAGGGTGTACTCTTGGGAAGTACACCAAGACTTTTTTTTCCCAGTAGTGATAATAGATCAGCTGGGTTACTAGATTTGATACACACAGATGTGTGTGGGCCCATGTCAGGTGTTTCCTTGGGTGGTTGTGAGTATTATGTTACTTTCATAGATGACCACTACATGAAGACCTTGATCGTTTTCCTGAATACCAAGAGTGAGGTCTTTAAGAGGTTCCAAGAGTTCAAAGTTCTTGTGGAGAACCAGACAGAAAAGAAGATCAAGGTATTGCAGTCAGATAATGGAGGTGAGTATACCTCCATAGAGTTTGTAGACTTTTGTACCCAGTAGGGTATCAGAAGGTAGTTGATTGTTCCTTACAACCCATAGCAAAATGGGGTTGCAGAGAGGAAGAACAAGGCCATAGTTGGTGCAGCAAGATCAATGTTGCAAGATCAAGAATTTCCATTCTACTTGTGGGCATAGGCTTGTAGTATTGCAGTATACATGCATAACAAGAGTCCTCGTAGAGATTTAGGGAGGAAGACTCGTGAGGAGGCCTTAACTGGGAGGAGGCATGATGTTGAGCACCAACGCATATTTAGGTGCTCGACATTCTCTCATGTCCCCTCAGAGAAGAGGACAAAGCTAGATCCCACAACAGAGTATGGAATTCTAGTTGATTACTCAGAGGTCTCTAAGGCCTATTGGATCTACATACTAGCATTGAGGAAAGTGGTGGTGAGGAGAGATATCATATTCGAGGAGGGAAGAGCATTCAAAATATCTCTTGTTTTGAGAGATAGAGTTGAGGAGGTCCTGCAGATTCAGAGTGATGCATCTCAGGGGACACAACCTTAGGTGTCGAGTACATCGAGTTAAAGGGTGACTGGTCCACCCATTACACTTTCAAGTTCATTGTTGTCGAGGATACATATAGTTGGTGTAGGTGTTTCAAGGTCATAGACTGCTTTGCAAAGATCTATGCATAAGACTCAGGGGCATGAGGAGACTACATTGCTAGAGGTCACTTCAAGGAAGAACAAATCAGGATGGTTTCTGGAGACCCTGAAGGAGGCCAAGGAATATGTTGGAGAGCCTCAGAGGTTGATAAGAGAGAGTAGAGAACTAGAGAGGTTTGGGCCATACTTGGCTATGGTGATGAGCATTACCGATTTAGAGCCCACTACATTTGCTCAGGCCGTAGATCAACAGGTATGGAGACAGGCCATGTGATGCAGCCACCCTCCCCTCCTAGGGTTCTGCGACCTCCCAATCTAGGATCTTTCTTTCTGCTGAGTCTAATCGACTATTCGGACTCCTACTTGAACCCAAATCAACTTGTATAGGCCCCCTTTTCTCCTAAGGCGCAGGTCCTGTGGAACCTGCGGGCCCTTTCTCTAACACTCTTGGCACTTTTCAATTCGTGGGCGCTAGCTCCTTTCCATTAGCCCATTCCTAGATGTGACCTCGGGCTATGACCTCACATAAACACACGATTGTGGAAGCAGCCTAGAGTGGTTTGATACCACACCTATTTTCTCCCCGCAATTTACCTCCAGCTGCCACATATCCCTTTGCCAATACTCTGGTTTCAATTGCGGCCCACTCTCAGATTTCTAATGTCCGAGCACTTTATGGCCCACAATCAAGCGTGATCGTTGATCTTCAATCTCGGGCGATGCCTCTTGATCAACGGCTACAATCTGTCTCTTCTTTCCTTCCTTCTCTCGAGATCACACATTCTCAAATCCTTATGATCTATCGACGCGTGTCCCTTTCAAATCAACGGTCGTGATTTGCTTTGCAATTTGGGTTTCAGAGTTTTCAACTCTCAAACCTTACTTTCTCCGCAATGACTATATTCTGAAATGGAAGATCTGCCGACACATGTCCTTAGCAAACGAACGGCTCAGATGAATCCCTTCTCTCCACCTTTAGGACTTCTCGTTCAACACCCTCCACCTTTTTTTGGAGTGACTTTCTCCGCAATGGTAGATCTCCCACCATGTGTCCTCCTCAAATCGACGACTTTGGTCCACTTCGAGACTTCGACACTTTCAACNAAGTGTCTACTAGCACAATAGGGCCGACCTCACTAGCATATAATATAATTAATATTAACCAGATTAATTATCTTTTACATTAATTACTAGTCACATTAAGGTGGGGTTGACATGTACCCTTTACATTATAATTAGGGTTACAAGCAGGTTTGACTCTTGAACAATATAGCAAGGGATCCTATACACCCACTAGTGCTCATCCACTAGGGGCACATCCATAGGGATGTCCATATCTTTGGCTCACCGCATTACATAGAAGAACCAGTTCTTCACATGTTCACTTGTGCTCATCCACAGGCACGTCCACTCAACAAATCTTCTTTCCCACTGCATCACACAGGAGAGTCATCTAGAGTTTATCATCAACTCTTCTGCTCAAAGGAGGCTAATAAATCATCTTCATTTATGTTCTCATGACAATGCACCCAACACTTTGGGATTTCACACGTTCACCTTGTGCTTAGCCACAGGTACATCCAACTCTACAGATCACTTTTCTCACTGTGTTAATCTGGAGTTCTTCTCAACTGTCAGTATGGAGGAGGTCATCTCTACGTTCTAGCTTTGTCCCATATAGGAACCACACACCATTCTTAGGGGCTTTCTCTCAAGTTTGTAAGCTGAAGAAAGTCTCACATAGCTGCAATGATCCAGATCTCACAGGTTTGTAAGCTAGAGAATGTCTCGTCATCAACACCCTTCTGTTTGTGAGTCTATAAACACAAGGGGGGGAATATTTGACCCTCACCTTTTACTTTATGTTATAAAGTCACTTTGACTTTATAACATCACTAATGACAAAGTAATTTAATTTATAAAGTCAAGTTGATTTTATAAATCATTAATGAGGGGAAAAGTAAACTATGCAAACTAAAGTGAATTATGAGATCTAATCTCATCCATTCATTTTGGAGAATGGCCTAGATCCGATCTAAGCCATTGGTTTTCTAGGTTAGCCTAAGGTTGAGGCTAAAGGAGGCAAAGGAAGGAAAATAAGGCTCATTGTTCACTTGGATATTAGAGTGAAGGAGAAAAAGAGAGGAGAAGAGGTTTTGAAGAAGAAGTGAAGTTAGAGAGGGGGCACACCAAGCTTGTGAGAGGGGCGCACTCTTGGTAGAGGGTGTGCATTTCTTGAGGAGGGGCGCACCATTGGAGGTGCACATTTTTTGTGGAGGAAGGTCGCACCAAGTGTGTGGGTGCACTTCATCAACAAGCATTCAAGCAAGAGGCAAGGGCACAAGCAATCAAGAATTTAGGCAAGGGTGCAAATCTTCTTCTAGAAGGCACAAAGGAAAGGGGGTGCATAAGTCCAAAAGGGGCACAAATTTCAAGGAACTCAAAAGAAAGCTTGAGAGGAGATTGCTCTTGTATCATGTTTCATTGTTTCATTTCCTTATTGTAGCATTTGCTTGAGAAATCCATAATACATCTACTCTCTTATTGGTTTTACCCATGGGGATTTTTCCAGGGTCATGTTGACCAAAAACACTTGTGTTCATTTGACATGGTTTTCTTATTTACTTTCATCATAAAAGTGTAAAATATCTAGAGGAGTATTTTCTTTTTTAGTGCATGTTTAAAGGCTAACTTGGATAGAAAAACTATCCTTCTTAAAACCCTAAACAAGAGGCACTAAAAGGAAGATTATGTGGGCCAAAAGATTATACATATTGGTTGTCCTAAAAACAGGGAGAAATCAGATTTGAAACCCTTGAACTTAGTGCCCAACAAGAGATCAAATGACAAAATTGTTGGAAAGATTTAGGATCCTCATATTTCTTCATGGTATCAGACCCTAAGGGCACAAGAGGTGGTTGATTTTTGTGACAAACAGTTGGCATATTTTTACACAGCTTGGGAGCTTCATTTTCACACTTGAGTTTTGTGTGTTGGAGGTAGATTTTTGTTGTTCAGTGTTGCTCAGTTTTGTTTGGTCGGTTTAGCATCAAATGGAAGCCATGTTGGTGCTAGGTTTGAGGGTGGAGGATAGGCTACTGGGGGCTAGCAATTGGTCTCCGTGGAATGCCAAGATAGTCTTGATTCTGGAGGAGGGAGAGTTATAGGATATTGTGGAGAATCTCGTAGTACCTCCTACATATGCAGTGCTCATGGTTGAGTTTTGGAAGAGGAACATCAGGGCCAAGACGATTATCCTTGATGTGGTCAAGGACCATGTCATACCTCATGTGTCTAGTAAGGACTTCACATTTCATATGTGGAAGTCCTTGTGTGGTCTTTACCAAAGCCCTAACTAGAACGGAAGATGGTGCTCTAGGAGAAGCTGAGGGGCACCGAGAGGATGAATATAGATACAGTTACCTCATTCCTCATGATATTTTCTTAGATTCGTGATGAGTTGGTAGGAGTTGGCGAAATAGTAGATCCCTCGGAGTTGGTGAGGACATCCTTAAATGGATTTTCCAAAACTTGGGAGAGTTTTGTGCGAAGCATTGTGGCTAGAGAACATATGCCTAGTTGGGAGAGGCTCTGGGATGAATTTGTGCAGGAGGAGCTTAGAGTTAGCTCTAGATCCACTAGCTAGCAGCGTGGTGGGGATGGTGATGAGTGTGATCTTGATATTTTGGCAAATGGAAAGAAGAAGACCAAGTAGGGCCCCAAGGGTGGGTCCAAGAAGCAGCAACGGAGAGGAGGTGAGCAGTAGAAGGACATGAGCAAAGTTAAATTCTTTGCATGTCAGAAGATGGAGCACTATGTTGGGCAGTGTCCCAACAGGAAGAAGAAGAAGAAGTAGGATGGCACTGTAGCGACAGCAAAGAAGGATGAGTTTGTCTCTCAGTTTGAGAGGGAGTGCTCCTTGATAGTACGTTGTTAGACAGTTGAGACACCATCCCACATCCGATACATTGACAGTGGAGCATCGAGCCACATGTCAGGTGTGAGAGAGCACTTCATTGATCTCAGAGATCCAGAGATTAGGTTGGAGATAGTGCTTGGAGACAACATCATTGTCAGGGCGATCACGCGTGGAACAGTCTCCTTTTAGAGGGAGTTGATGCCACCCTTGGTGTTCAGGGATGTATTGTATGTCTCGGGGTTGAAGAAGAATCTTATTTCGGTTTCCTCCATTCATGATAAGGGGTATGAAGTGTACTTCAGAGGGACATAGGTCCTCATTCACCATAAGGGGTCCAGTGTCACTTCTGGAAGAGTGATTGGGACACGAGAGGGGAACCTGTATAGATTGTTTTTTCAGCCTTTGCATTCCTTGGCAACTAACAGCAGCAGCAGTCAGTTGTGTGAGTTATGGCATCAAAGGATGGCTCATTTGCACCATGGAGGTTTGAGATCGCTAAGAGATATTGTGACAGGAGTGCCACGGCTCAACATTGAGCACCAAGAGGTGTGCAGAGGGTGTACTCTTGGGAAGTACACCAAGACTTTTTTTTCCCAGTAGTGATAATAGATCAGCTGGGTTACTAGATTTGATACACACAGATGTGTGTGGGCCCATGTCAGGTGTTTCCTTGGGTGGTTGTGAGTATTATGTTACTTTCATAGATGACCACTACATGAAGACCTTGATCGTTTTCCTGAATACCAAGAGTGAGGTCTTTAAGAGGTTCCAAGAGTTCAAAGTTCTTGTGGAGAACCAGACAGAAAAGAAGATCAAGGTATTGCAGTCAGATAATGGAGGTGAGTATACCTCCATAGAGTTTGTAGACTTTTGTACCCAGTAGGGTATCAGAAGGTAGTTGATTGTTCCTTACAACCCATAGCAAAATGGGGTTGCAGAGAGGAAGAACAAGGCCATAGTTGGTGCAGCAAGATCAATGTTGCAAGATCAAGAATTTCCATTCTACTTGTGGGCATAGGCTTGTAGTATTGCAGTATACATGCATAACAAGAGTCCTCGTAGAGATTTAGGGAGGAAGACTCGTGAGGAGGCCTTAACTGGGAGGAGGCATGATGTTGAGCACCAACGCATATTTAGGTGCTCGACATTCTCTCATGTCCCCTCAGAGAAGAGGACAAAGCTAGATCCCACAACAGAGTATGGAATTCTAGTTGATTACTCAGAGGTCTCTAAGGCCTATTGGATCTACATACTAGCACTGAGGAAAGTGGTGGTGAGGAGAGATATCAGATTCGAGGAGGGAAGAGCATTCAAAATATCTCTTGAGTTGAGAGATAGAGTTGAGGAGGTCCTGCAGATTCAGAGTGATGCATCTCAGGGGACACAACCTTAGGTGTCGAGTACATCGAGTTAAAGGGTGATTGGTCCACCCATTACACTTTCAAGTTCATTGTTGTCGAGTATACCTATAGTTGGTGTAGGTGCTTCAAGGTCATAGACTGCTTTGCAAAGATCTGTGCATGAGACTCAGGGGCATGAGGAGACTACACTGATAGAGGTCACTTCAAGGAAGAACAAATCGAGATGGTTTCAGGAGACCCTGAAGGAGGCCAAGGAATATGTTGGAGAGCCTCAGAGGTTGATAAGAGAGAGTAGAGAACTAGAGAGGTTTGGGCCCTACTTGGCTATGGTGATGAGCATTACAGATTTAGAGCCCACTACATTTGCTCAGGTCGTAGATCAACAGGTATGGAGACAGGCCATGTGATGCAGCCACCCTCCCCTCCTAGGGTTCTGCGACCTCCCAATCTAGGATCTTTCTTTCTGCTGAGTCTAATCGACTCTTCGGGCTCCTACTTGAACCCAAATCAACTTGTATAGGCCCCCTTTTCTCCTAAGGCGCAGGTCCTGTGGAACCTGCGGGCCCTTTCTCTAACACTCTTGGCACTTTTCAATTCGAGGGCGCTAGCTCCTTTCCATTAGCCCATTCCTAGATGTGACCTCAGGCTATGACCTCACATAAACACACGATTGTGGAAGCAGCCTAGAGTGGTTTGATACCACACCTATTTTCTCCCCGCAATTTACCTCCAACTGCCACGTATCCCTTTGCCAATACTCTAGTTTCAATTGCGGCCCACTCTCAGATTTCTAATGTCCGAGCACTTTATGGCCCGCAATCAAGCGTGATCGTTGATCTTCAATCTCGGGCGATGCCTCTTGATCAACGGCTACAATCTGTCTCTTCTTTCCTTCCTTCTCTCCAGATCACACATTCTCAAATCCTTATGCTCTATCGACGCGTGTCCCTTTCAAATCAACGGTCGTGATTTGCTTTGCAATTTGGGTTTCAGAGTTTTCAACTCTCAAACCTTACTTTCTCCGCAATGACTATATTTTGAAATGGAAGATCTGCTGACACCTAGCCTTAGCAAACGAACGGCTCAGATGAATCCCTTCTCTCCACCTTCAGGGCTTCTCATTCAACACCCTCCACCTTTTTTTGGAGTGACTTTCTCCGCAATGGTAGATCTCCCACCATGTGTCCTCCTCAAATCGACGACTTTGGTCCACTTCGAGACTTCGACACTTTCAACCAAGACCAGATCAATGGCCTTCGGTCCCTTCTCGATCAACGGTCGAGATCCACTTCGGGACTTTGGCACTTTCACTCTCCTCTTTCCTCCGGAGTATTATGTACCCGGAGTTCTAGATCTGGCGCCACGTGTCCACCTCAAATCAACGATTGTCGTCCACTTCGAGACTTCGGCCTTTGGGAGTTTCAACTCCTCTACACTCACCTTTTCCCGGAGCGCTTTCACCTGGAGTACATGATATGTTGACACGTACCTCCCATAGATCAACGGTCACGATTGCCTTTAGCTCTTCAGGCTTTGAGAGTTTCAAACTCTGCACACTTGCTTCCCCCTGAAGTACTTCCACCCGAGGTACACGATCTCTCGACATGTGTCTCCTCCTTGATCTGATGGCCATTATCCACTTCATCCCTTTGAGCTTTGGGAGTTTCAGACTCCTTCACACTCGTTCCTCCCAGAGTGATTTCACTCGAAGTTGATGGATTTCCGCCACGCGTCCCTCTGGATCCGACGATCCAGACCTTCTCCACTCTCGTCAACTTCCTTTCGGAGTGCTAGGCCTCCAAACTTCCTAATCTCTTACCACGCGTCCTTCGCAACGAACAGTTGCGATCTACTTCGACCTTCAGGGCTTCGAAAGTTTGTCCCACTCCACGACTAAAATTCTCTGAATTGATTTTCCCCAAAATCTCAGATATGCGCCACGTGTTCTCTGCAATGGGCAGTTGTGATCTGCTTCGGACTTTAGGACTTCGTGAGTTTGTCCCACTCCACGCTTGAAATCCTCCAAAGTCTGAGATCTGTCGACACATACCCCATGGGGACCAACAGCCTGGATTTACTTCGGCCTTTGGCCCTTCGGTGATTTGGCATGCTCCTTGACCACAAAACCTCTGAAGTGCTCTTGCTCTAGAGTTATGGATCTTAGCCACCTGTCCCCCTCGATGATGGACGGTCCATGTCTGCTTCGGGACTTCAGGACTTCGGCAAGTTAGCTCTCCTATGCACACAAAGGGTTATGGCTCGTGCAATTTACCTTGATTGGACGACTGTTGATCCTCTGCACTCAGATCCTACGGTTGGGATCTATTTCTTCCTCGGAGCGCTCCCTTGGGTGTCTGGACGTGGATTCAATGGTCCATATTTCTTCCCATAGTTTATCTAATGGTTGTTGTCGCTCCTCCTCATGAGCTTTGGATTTCTTCCAACTTGGAATAGTTTGTAAATGTTCAACGACTTCAGCCTTTGCTCCTCTTACGAGCCAGATTTCTTGGGTCTCGTCTACACTTCTGAAAGTGCTATTTCTTCTGAGCTTTTTGGTTTACTCAATCTCCTAAGGGTCTCAGCCCTTCTACTCCCTTCAAAGGGTTCTGGTGCCCTCCTGGAAACCTCTCGCTCAAAGCACACCTTGTTGGACATTTTCTACAGAGTGTTCAATAACTCTCCGAGTATCTTCCTATGATACTCTTCTCTTTGAACTCGACAGAGAGTTCTCTTTGTGCATACTTGCACATGCTCGATGCCCACTTGGTAGAGCTCCATAGAGTTCTCAGTGACTATGTCTCTCTGTGATTTCTCTGCACAGTTTCTCCTCTAAGGTATTCAACAACCTTGAGGTTTCCCCTGAGTTGTTATCACTCTGGTGCACCCTCCTGGCACTTCTTTTCTGATGCCTCAGAGTTCATATGCGCACTCCTTGCGTTGGCTACAGAACCTCAAATGTTTCATTGTGCACTCCTTGCATAGCCTAAAGAACCCAAAACGATATTACCAACTTAGCAAAGATAGAGAAAGTTATATTTCTACTACATATGAAATCTATCACATACATCTACAACATACATTCATGAAACACATAAAACCATAAACGCATAAACAATCATATGCAGGAAAAATTGTTGTCTTTTTCATTAATATGAAAATTTGATTATAATATGTGCAGATTGGACTGCAACAGAGTCTCATCTCTCTCAAGCTCCCTCAAAGAACTATCTACCTCATTTTTATGAGCTTCTGAGCTTCTCAAGGTCTCCTCTCGGAATCTCCTCCTAACTCTCGTCTCTCAGAATTCCCTTATGAGCTTCCCTCTGAATCCTCTTCAGAATCCCCTTCTTCCAAGAGGGCTCCTCAATCTTATCCTCTCTACCGCCTTAGTGCCATCATTGTCTCAGTTAAGACACCTTACCCCTACGACTTCTTACAATGAATGAAGCTCAGATCTAGACCAACTTACAGTCAACCATTAAGGAGACCCTATCCACTACCTATACAAAGGTATGGCTTGGCTTTACTCAGCCTTACAACATAAATCCGTATAGGATCATATTTCAAATTTTAAAATGGGACGGTTGGTGCCTCTCCCTTTCCCCAATGTGCGCCTATGTCTTGGCTTGCTGGCACATCTGTTGATGTGGAAGGATGCTCCTGCATCATACTCCACTGCTACAAAAACTTTATGAGCTCCTCTACTCCAATGTTGAAATCCCCCTGGATCTGAAAATCTCCTTTGGAGTTATTCTCTTGCTCCTCTGCTCTGTTGTTGCTTCCATGTTGCTCTTCCAGGCTTCCTTCTGCTCAGCTTCTCCTTGTTGGTTGCTTTTGTTGCTAACCTCACCATCAACTCTCTTATCTCCTCTATCACCTTGTCCAGTTGCTCCAATGGTTGGTTCTCCTTATGCAGTCTTATCTGCTGCATCTTCTTCTTCTCGATGGGTAGATCATCTTGATCCCCCTTGTTGTTTTCTCCATCTCATGTGGCCTTATATTGCCACCTTGTTGCAGACTCTGGTTCTACAGTTTCATCACTGAGTTGTTCCTCAGCTTCCTCCTCTGAAAGATTAGTTTATGTCATCTCCTCTTGCGCTGGTTCAACTCCAGCTTTCTCCCATTGCTCCCCAGGATGGTATACTCCTCCATCTGTCTCCAACCTGATCTGTTGGATGTGTTGGATTTTCACTATCACCCTTCTCTCTAGGGCTTCCAATTCTTCATACAGATCATCAAAGTCTATGTTGCTTGTTTCCTCTTCTGTTGCAGACTTGAGTGTTGCAGTCATCTCCTGTTCATCTTCTTGGCTGAAAATTTTGAGCAATTCTTTTGAATGCTCTTCTCCTTCTGTTGGGGAAAACATCAATGTCTGCTCCTTCTCCTCCTCCTCCTCTTTGACATTCTATGTTGGTTGTCCTTTTGTTGTTGCATCTGCAACACTTATGCTAGCCTCTACTTGGTTGCTTGGCAGGAATATGTTTATCCCCCCAATGATCAGAATGCACCTATGATCTTCCTCTTTGATGGTGGAAGTATTTAGCTTGTCATCATCTTCATTCACATTGTCTGCAAACCCACATGAATCTTCATCTATCAACACTCCTTACTGATCTGAACTCATTTTTGAGCTCCTGAGACTTTCAAACAGTCTCATTTTTCTTCCCTTGCCCACCTAGAAATCTAGGATTTCTTTCCTGCTCCCCTAGCAGTCTATGAGATCTTCAGTTGATATCATCTCATTGCCCACCTGGAAATATGAATTTTTATCACTGCCCTCCTGGCAGTCTATGAGATCCTCAATTGATCTCATCTTATTGCCCACCTGAAAATATGAATTTTTATCACTGCCCTCTTGGCAATCTATGACATCCTCCATTGATCTCATCTCATTGCCCATCTGGCAATTTAAAAATTCATCTCTACCCTCCTAGAAGTTTATGAGACCTTTAATTGATCTCCCTTCCTCATCATTGAGGGTTCTTCCAAATTTTGGTTCACAGATGTAAACCACTTCCTCCTCTGTGTCACTGAGGTTTTCAACTTCCCTCAGCCACCTTCTCAACTCTTGTTGTTGCCTTCTAGCCAACAACTTTTGAACAGACCATTTTTCCTTTCTGTTCAGAGGCCATTCGTACCTCCAGCATACCTTTGCCTCCTACTGCATCTTCAATGTCAGTTGTTCCATTCTTGCTCTTATCTCATTGAGCTCCAGATCCATATCTGGCTTGCTTTTCTGCTTGTGGCCCTCTCTTCGACCACGTTCATGGCCTTCCATAGCCATTTTCACCCTCTTCTTGCCCTCCTG
>JZKD02S2399344.1:0-18755 GCA_000966675.3 Picea glauca
TGTAGCTTCCATCTGGTTGCAGCCAGAGAAACTAGGGTGGCAGGGTGGTGCAAGGGAGAACTCTTGTTCTATGTTATATAGGTTGGTGCCTGTATGATTGGAAGTTGGTGCTTCCATCCAGTTGGTGCTAGAAACACTCAGGGAGTTGGTGATTCCTTCTAGTTGGTGCTAGAGAAACCAGGGAGTTGGTGCTTCCCTCTAGTTGGTGCTAGAGAAACCAAGGAGTTGGTGCTTCCTTCTAGTGGGTGCTAGAGAAAACAGAGAGTTGGTGCTCTCAGCAAGTAGCAGCTTTCAAAATAGAGGTTGTAGCCTCATTATGAGTTGGTGCTCATATGTATGATAATTTAAAGAATGTAACTATTACTTATCATATAAAGAAAAAGAGGTTTTTTACCCTTTATGGGTTTCCTCGGGAAATATTTGTCTCTGTGTATCACATGTGTGTGACTAATACTAAATATGATATTGCTTACTTCCCTGCACTATTGTGATTTTCCTTTAGTGTTTTTGCAAAGAGTTTAAAAAGAAGCATAATTGTTTAAGCACAATAACAACTGATTCACCCCCCCCCCCTCTCAGTTGTCCAACAACTCTATCTATGGAAAGAAACAGAGACTGTAATCTAATCGAAAAGAGACAGCAATCATATTTATATTGAAAGGAACAACAACTATATTCTAATGGGAAGGAACAGCAAATGTAAACTAAGTAAAAGGAACAGCAAATGTAAACTAAGTAAAAGGAATAGAAAATGTAAACTAAGTAAAAGGAACAGCAAATGTAAACTTATGAGGAAATATCACACATCAAATCTCAGTAATGGGAATTGGAGTAGCAATCATCTAATTCTTAAGGAAATATCTATCTCTTGCAATCGACATAAAATCATCAACACACTTATGCATTCATTTAACTTATGTAAAAGAGAATCGAATCACAAAACATAAATTGAACTGATACAATTATAGGTCGAATAGTAGCTCCTTCAGGCTGGGCCCTTGGTCCTTAGAAGCACTATTATTTGAAATTCAGTATATAGAAATGGTAAAACTGCTCAACACTTTTATTAATTTCATAGTTGGTACAACATTTTACAAAAACTGCTAATGCATAGAAATTCTAAGTCCTGAGTTCTCGGATGCAATTATTCTATATGTTTTTAAGATCTATTTACCCCTTATATATTACAATAATCTAGGTAAATTAAGCTATCCTGAGGATTGAGATATCCTCATGATTGTTTTACTATTATAAAGTTACAATATAAGAAACTCGATCATCTTCAAAACTGCCTTGCACCATAAACTCTTCAACCTCCAATAGCTTGTGTATCTTCAAGATTTCCTTTGTTATCTTGGGTTTCACAATATTTAACCAATCCTGTAATAAAACCAGACAATTCCAATCATATTTTAGGATCTATGTAATCTAACTTCAATAATAATGCTAAAGAGTATATTATTCATTTTCTATTCTATTTGCTCCTAAATAATCGAAAAGTCAATCAAGATGATATCATGAAATGTGGGGAAAAAGAATATATGTATACCTTTTTCATAACCTAACAATAGTTAAGCTCTTTTCAGACTCCTTAAAATTGAAAATATTTCCGAGTGATCTTGTCTGTGTCACACTCATTAAAATGGTTTTGAATAGACGTCTTTCTAGTGTTAGTTTACCCCTTTTTCAAACCGACTAGACTATTTTCGAAAAAGGTACCCCATTGGAGTCTTCTTTTACGTTTTTTCAAACTCTCTAAAAATGAAAAAACTACCGAGCTTACCTTCTCTGGGCTCATTAAAAATTATATTGAAGGGGGTTACATTGTGTCTTGCTAATCACATTTGAATCTATGTATCTTTGGCCTAATGTCGGCTCCATGTTGCTCTCAACTGAACCTTTGAAGCATCCCTTATATGCAAGCCTTGTAGCACTTTTCCTCTACGACCTAACACCTTGACCCATGGAGGAATTTTCCCCGAGTGTCCTTTTCCTGCACTTCTCTCCTTTCTTTGAGCATCAGTGTGTTCCTTGCTCTTGGAACTAGTATTCTTGTGACACTCTTTCCTCCTTTGTAACATAGCATTCTTTTATTCTTTTTCAAGCTCTTTAAAAAATTGAAAAAGACAAAAAAATAAAATAAAAATCCAAAAAGAGCGGACGGGAAATATGTATTCTTTTTTGGCAACATAATGAGTTGCCCTTGGACAAAGCACATCCTTTCGTTTGTTCTTCAATATTTGGGATCTAATATGACCTTAGGAATCTGTTCTCACTACATAGATTTGTGTCCTCCTCCATTTGGTTACTCTTCCAAACACATGGAGAGTTTGTGTTGCCTCTTGCATCGTGAACTTATGTCTATGTCTTGTTTCATGAGTATGATCATATTTCGTTCTCTTGTCCAAGGGAAGTTTCACCCAACCTGATTCATCCTTTATGCATTTTGTCTCCTTCCCTCATGCCTGGAAATCCCAAAAGTCAAATCAAGTCCTTGTTCGAAATCAATGAAGTTCTCTTCCTGATCATTGAGATCCTCTTGTATTTTCACGACGAGCCATCGAAGACCTCTGAGTAGTGAATTTGTACACTCACATTACACTCCTACCCAATTTTTGAATATCTTGAAGTTGTTGCTCGAGCTTTGAAGACCTCATATCCAACCATCAGGCATTATTGGCTTCTTGAAGATGGATACTATACTTGTATATATTTGATTTTGAGATGTAGATCCATTGTGTATTGCTTGCGGCTACACTTTATATAGTTATATGACATGGATCTGCATTGTATTTGATTGGCATCCATGATTTATTTCATCCCGAGCATGGGTATGTCCGCCTCAGAGAGACAATTGTTATTTTTACAGATGGCACCTCCTGAACTCTGGTCTCGGGCTCACTCATTACGTGCATTGGTGAATATTTTGTAATGTATTTAGGCCATCAGATGCTCTTTTAACCTCACACATTAGGGGGCATCTGTTATAGCTCTAAATTTGTATACACATGCATACCTGACCTTTGGCCCTCTTACTTGCTTTTTTTTCCAAAGCCACCACTGAGTTACTCTTCTAAAAAACCAAATCTTTGAAGATGTATGCGCCCTACTCCACTAATGCCCACATACATACACTTTTTTCACCACTACAGCCCATGTATACTTGCAAAAGTTGCAAAAAATTAAAATTTGCAAGGAATTCGTTGAGATTACGGGCTATTGGGTAGTTTCCCAACTAATCCACAGCCTATAGCCTGTCACCCAACTGAATAACCATCATTTTGTCATATAAAATGAGGTGGTGCGGTATCATTCCATATCTAGACATAAGAACAGTGAAACTCTACCTGTTTCACATCCCCTCCTTGCCCCAAGAATTTGCATCCCTCTTGTGAGAATTGCCTTATAATTCCCCAAATTTCCTTCCTTCCTTCATCATAAACCCATTATACTTCCCAAGAAGAAGGTTGAGAGGAGAAGACATATGGAGGTACACTTGGAGCTTGGTGAAGAGGAGCATGGACCAGGTTCGTGGAGCAGTAGTCAACTTTTGTTGTAAGTGATCATTGTATTATCAATAAAAGAAGTACTTTTCCTGTCCCAATTCATGATGCGTCGAATGTTTACATTTGATTTATGTTTCTATTCTAACATATAACCCTTATTTATATATGAAATGCATGCTTGTATCTTTATGTTTGCATGTATTTGAATGCAGGCCAACCTTGGGAGGAGGTTTGCAATCAGCGAAGCCTTCAAGCGTGATAGGATCATCACCGGATGTGGAGCAGAGGTACATTTACCTGATCCTTCTCATTTTGATTTTCTTGTATGAGTTTGGGGTATGTTTGGGGTAGTTATAGAAGTAGGATACTTTTAAACGGTTATTGATCTTCCTACATTGTAAACCATGGTGTAGCCATAGGGGTATTTTTCTTGCTAGCACCTTGCGAGGGTATCGAAATGTTGTCACCCCTGTGGGGGTAACATATCACTCCTACTCAAGTATGAGAACTCCAAAATCTCTATAGACCTGTGATATACACACAATAGAACTCAAAAAACAACATAAAATTTGGGGCAAATCTACCACCCCAATTATAAATTAAAAAACTACTTTGTAGAATTCAAAAAAAAATCACTAAGACTAAAATAAAGAAAATGAAATGTATGACTATGATAAACATGTCAAGCAAATACACATCTATACTATAAAATGAAGTATTTTCTAGGTAAAGAAAGAACAAAAATCAAAGCATGGAAACACACAACATCTACACTACATGCTCAAAAGAGATTATTCATTTTCTAAGGCTATCTGGAACTAGGTGCCATCAAAGTAGTAGAGATTGAGGGTCTGACCATTCATTCGTAGAGGTAACTTTTCTCTATCCAAGTGGCTAATATAGAACTAATTAGTCCCAGCTACACTCTCTATTATGAAATTCCCCTCTACAGGGATTCAAATTTCCCACGTTTACCAAGTTTTTCTTTATGTTTGTCCCATAGTAGCACAATATCACCTAGCGCAAAATGTGTTGGTTTATACTTATTGTCACATTTTCTCTTAGATTTATCTTGGTTGTCCACTAGATGATCAAATTCATTTCTTATTTCTTCATCTAACTATACAAGTTGATGGATCCTTACTTTCATGGCTTCTTTGTCATCGGTAAAGTTCTCGGGAAAGTGGTATACAGGAAGTTCTAGTGAATAAGAAAAGTGGCATCTATCCCATATACTAACTTAAAAGGAATATGTCCAGTGGAATTATTCTTGGTTATCATGTTTTCTAAACAAGAATACTTAAGTTTGTTATCCCAACTCTTCTTATTGTCACCCACTATATTTTTTATTATGGCCTTCGTATTTTTGTTACTTGATTCAACAAGGTCGTTTCATTATGGGTAATAGTTAGAATAATGGGATAGGATAATTCCATAATCAAAACAAAATGTAAACAATTCTACTAAACTAAATTCCTTAGCATTATCTGTGGTTATTTCAGCTAGAACACCAAATCTGGTAATGATATTATCTTCACACTATCGATAGCACTTTTGGTCCAAATCACCTAAACTTGTATTGTGAAGTAGTCGATTGTAGTAAGGAACCACCTAAACCCATTGTTGGAGTTATCTCTAAATTCACCAATGAATTCTAGGCCCCATTGTTGGAAAGGTATTTCTACAATAACATGTTGAAGGGGTAAATTTGAAAGGTGTTGTTTCCCTGTAAAGAGTTAGCATTGCTAACATGACCTAACAAATTGATTAACATCGTGGAATATTGTAGGCCAATAGTGACCCACCCTAAGTATCTTATGTGTGGTGGTCTCAGTAACATGGTGTCAACCAAAAAGTCGCTTATGAAAATCTTTCATTAGGTCATTGTCTTCCTGACTATCAACACACCTCACCACAAGACCATCAGGATTTTTCCAACCAAGGCCACCTTGAACTATGCAATACTTCTTGGATTTCAACCTTAAATCTCTTCTTTGGGGACTAACTAATTGGTCATGACATCTTAAATTTTTTAGGTAATAAATGATGTCATTGTACCACTAACTCCTCTCTAATTCATCCAACACGACATTAATATCTAAGGATATTTCATTTAATTCAACCAACATCTTGGCAATACCTTGACCCTTAATCAATTTGGTTGGTCGTATCTCCAAATCATGTTCTTGTATTATGGATACCCACTCCCCATAAGTCCCAAGGAAACCATGTTGAGTTAATATATCCTTGACAACGGTGTGAGGAAAATAGGCAATGATCTTGGAGTAACCAACATAGGGTCAGAAATTATTCACAGACTAAACTAGGGCAAATGATTGGTTTTTCATAGTTTTATAGTTCAAATATAAATCCTTAAGTGCCTAGCTCCTGAATTCTATAGGTTGGTCTTGATTTTCCTTGTTCTTCTACAGTAGGACACCAACTATCATTTCCTCCAAAGAAAAGGAAAAAACTGAAAATTATCTAGAATCATCAGAGCTAACTAGGACTAGTTCCATGCTTATAGCATGCTTGATTTCTCAAAATGCGGCTCTATTGTGATCATCCCACTTGAAGAGCCATTTTGTAGGAAATTGTTCAAATGTGCTAGAGAAACCAATAAGGTCCATAAAAAATCCATGTTGTTTGTAAATGGCCTTTGTCTTTGAGATAGGTATGCTTATAGAATTAGAGATGAGGAAACACATAATTCCATTCTTCAAAAGAATACCCAAAGTAATGTTGGTATGATTTTTTCTTCTAGTTCGATTTTGAGCCAAAACCAAATTGTCCTTAAGTGTACTAAGAATTGTCACTCTAGTGTTACCTATGTAATCCACTTTCTAAACCTTGGATGTTCCTGACATATATGAAGCCACCAAGAGAGTTTTTTGGACATACATAATTTTATAGGGTGACATTTTGGTCTAATCACCATGATAAGTGATATTGTACCACCATTTGGCAAGGTGTAGTTAAACTAGTTGATGTTCTCGATCTAATGTAAAACATCAAAAATAAGTTTCCAGGAAATTATTAACAACAAATTTCTTACCATCTATTTGGGGATGATAAGTCATGATCATTCTCAGGTGTGTGCCATATAGTTTAAATAATTCACACCAAAATTTGCTAATGACGGTGGGATCATGGTATTTCACAAGGAATTAGGCATGCCATGTAATTTTAAAATTTGATCAATGAATACGTGGGCCACTATGGATGGCATAAATGGGTGCAGTAAGGAACAAAAGTGATCATATTTGGAAAGGAATTATACTACCACCATGATGCCAAAAAAAAAATTGGCTTTAGGGAGGTCCTCTATAAAATCCATATAGGCTAGCCAAAATAGTGGGAAGGATCAGTAGTTTCCACAACACCTTGGGGGATTTCACTATTCCACCCTTCTTCCTTTTACAGGATTCACATTCATCTGCAAAGATATGGACATCATTTTTCATTCCTTCCCAAAAGAAGGATATGGTAGGTCTTAAGCCAAACTGACCCACGATAGGAGATGAACGCAATTCTGCTAACACTCATTCTTTTACAGAAGAATTTGGTACCAAAAAAATACACCATTTATACCAAAAGCTATCCTACTACTAAGTATAGACTATGGGGTGGTTGGGGTTCTCCTTGAGTTATTTTATGAGTTGAAACACTGTGTCATTAACCAACCATTATTTTCGTACATGTTATAGGAAAATTCCCCTGCAAACAGGTGAATATCCCCTTGGATTCTAAACCCTTAATACCAAGACAAAAATATACAAATGGACACTAACATCCCTTTGAGATTTGCTACTAGTTGAAAAGAGAGGAGGAAAAGTGATTGTACCTATTTTTGATGTTTGTCCTCGCAGATCCAATTTGAGCTTGATATCGAAACTCATTTTCACAGCTTGATATCTGCAAACCACGGACAAAAAAGAGACACAAGGAAACTCCTACTCTAGCATACTAGATTAAAAAAATTCATCTACAGTAGACAAGAATATGTAACGATACATAAACTAGAAGGGAATAGGCCAAGCATATATTAATGAGAAAAATTAAAAAGACACTTACAATATGTAGATGCAATTGCAACAGCCTCTCCAAGTCGTCCTCGTCCATCCCTTGCACGATGATCCCAAGATCATAGGTTTGATATCTAAAAAATTTCTCCCAATATCATAAGTTTGATACCTCAAATCTACCTCCTCTTCTCCATGGAAATCCTTCATTATATAGGATTTGGAGGCTTAACCACCATGGAGAGGATCACTCATCAAATCCATTAAAATGGGATCTCCAAGATATTTAGGGAGAAAATATCTCTTAAGTATTTTAGGGACAAAATATCTCTCAAGGATTTTAAGGAGGAAATATTTCAACCATCCATGAGATCCTCAACCTCCCCTTAAAAATAGGAAACCAAATGTGAGGTGGATTCTCACACTAAATTAATTTCCTTTTCATGAATATTAATAATTAATTCATGTGCACATAGCATTTTGACCTTCATATAATATATTTCTCCTCCACATTGACTAGGGATTGTAACATATGTTATTTCACAGTGTCGAGGTGTATGTGACACTTAGCAAGGTGCATATAACATTTTTACGATTCTTGCAACACTTAGGATGAGGTACCTAGGTGTGGAAATTTGATGTGTAATAGTACCTCTTCAAGCCAATAAGGTACCATTAAGGACAAGGAAAATAGGTAATCATCCTCACTATATTTCCTAAATAAAGAATCAACCACCACATTCTCCTTACCCTTCTTGTATATGATATCATTATCATAATCTAACATCGCAGTGACCCATTTGTGCTCCTCTGGTGATGACAAGTATTGTTCCAAATAGTAATTCAAGCTATGATTATTTGTCTTGATATGTAAGAAACTCCCAATGATATATGAGTGTCATGTATCAATGGAATGAAGGATGGACATAATTTATTTCCCATAGGTGGAATTTCCCAAATTTTGATCACACAATTGTTTACTAGTGAACACCAATGTTCAACCCACTTACATCAACATGACCCCAAGAAACCTTTCAAACACATCACATTAAAATTCTTAGTGAAATTAGGAACCACTAAGACTAGAGTAGTACACATGGAATCCTTTAAACTAGAAAACACCTACTATGTTGCATCATTCCACACAAAGGAATTCTTCTTGAGTAGGGTTGTTAATGGAGCAACAATTAACCCACAATTATTCACAAACTTCCTATAGTGGCTAGTAAGTCCCAAGAACCCACGTAATATTCTTAGGGTCTTAAGTTCTGACCAATATTTCATAACCTTGATTTTCTTGGGATCCTCTCACAACCCTATTTGACTAATGAAGTGACCTAAATATTCCACTTATGAAGCACCAAAAGTGCATTTGGAACATTTGAGGAACAATTAGTTATCACAATGTATTTTTTGGGTTTTATCAACATATTTCAGATTTGTTTCCCAAGTCTTACTATAATCAATATATTATCAAAGAATACCAATATAAAGTTACATAGGAAGGGTTGAAAGAGATTGTTCATGAGGCTCTGAAAAGTGGATGGGGCATTGAAAATACTAAAAGGAATCATGAAACTCATAATGTCCTTAATGTGTGACAAAGAAAGTATTATGAATGTTTATCTCCTTCATCTATATTTGKTCATACCTAGATCCAAGCTCCATTTTAGTGAAGAACCGAGCACCATAAAGCTCTTCCAAAAGGTCATCAATGACTAGGATGGGGAATTTATCTTCAATTTCAATTTGTTRAGAGCATGAAAGTCTAGTAATATGCTCTAGTAGCTTAATTTATTCAATACCATTACTACTAACCCAATAAGTAATGTCTAGTACCAAGACATATCATGCCAGACTCCAAAAKTTCCTAAATGTTCTTTTCAAATTCAGTATTTTATGTAAAAGGATGTCAATGAGGATGCACATTAGGTGGTTGACTACATGGAATCAATGGGATACCATGATCATGCTCAACACATGAAGGAGTTAATACATGGTGTGTTTCAAATACCTACTAATTATTATTCAAAACTAACTCCAAATTAAGGTGAATTAATTCCCTGGGGAGCTATACACAACGTGGATGGCATTGAATTGTGAAATCAGGCCAGAGTGGCATTTCTTCAAACATTTTTCCATATAGTGATAGTTGATCAATTTTATCGGAGATTAACTGAGACATTTTAGGGTGTCTTTTATGGCCCTCCTTATTGAAGTTCACATATAACTCCTTGAAATAACTAGACCAAATTTTYATAACTGTTATACTCTGAGAACTACATCATGGCCCATTTCAATAGAGAACCTGTTTTATTTGAGAAAATAATCCCTCATTTGGAGTTTCACATTATCAAACTTACCACCRCATTTCATCATACCTYCATTGGTTATCATGATATGAAAATCGTGYACCACATGGACATAACAATGGGTTTCTTTGGCAACTCAATGATGAATAAATTTGTGGTTTTTGTTGTAATCAATTAGTATAATGGCCTTTATATTATTAATATATCTAACCAAATTTAGGGTTTGGGGAGAAAAAATTCATAACAAAGCATGGATGGAAATTTGGGGTTCCTCACAAGGACACTATGTGGTAATTTCTTCAAGAGGAGGAAGGATAGTCTCTGCTAGATATAGATATGGCATTGTTTCCTCCAAAATTTTCTTGGGGATGTCAAAATGGACCATATTGATGACAAATAATTGATGTTCCTTACTTATATTTTTTTTAGTAAATTTTTCACCACAATGATAGAAAAGTTCAAGATGATGTCATTTGGTTATTTCTAGTAGGATTATATTGTGAAACCTCAAAGGCTAGGATGTAAGAGAAGTGGGTGTAGGTATAGAAGTGGGAAAAGGGAAAGGAAAAAAGTGGTACATTTATTTTTCACAATTACCATATCATATTCTCTCTATCTCCATTGAGACTCCTCTAACCAAGTAGCTAGGAAATCCATCAGGACTTATGCTCTAATATCCTCTTTTATACCATTGATAAAACACTCTTTGAAAACAAAATGGCCATGCCCTCTCTGTGTATTTCCAATTGATATATGGTCACAATAAAGTATTCAATTGTTCCTACCAGTAGCAACTTGGTTAGCCACCCCAAAAAATCAATATTTGTCTCAATGCAATCATATGGCCTTCAAAAACTATCTCCATGCAATGTGACCCCCATATGACTTCTTATGACATTGCCACCATTGTTGACACTCTTTATCCAAGTATAACACACCCATAAAAAGTTTCATGAGGTCATCAATAATAGTTTAGAGGGAGAAGTAGTATTCCATCTGGGTAACCCATCCAGTTGGGTTAGAACCATCAAAATTGTTCAAATCTACTTTAGGAAATTCATGCCACATATTGTGTTGATTATCTAGAAAGGGCGGTTTTTTGCAATGCCCTCCTCCTATGGATGATTCACCACTCAGTGACTCCACCTATAGCACCTTTCAATGTGTTTCTTTAGGTATGATAGAAACCAAAATCTTAGAGATGTTTTCTTGCATGTTGGCTATCAAAGAAACATGACTTTCCAAGGAATCAATCTTAGCACCATGTGTGTTCAATTAGTCAATCTAAGAGACATGGGTTTTGATGTTATAGACCTTCCAATGGATGATTTTTTTCTTCGTGGTCATGTTTCTAGTGGATTTCATGGGTCCCTTGGGTCCACTAGAATGTTTACTAAAGTATTATACCTATGTAGTTGATGTCACACAAGGATTCTTTTGATAAATGTCTCACACAATAGTAGGGTTAGAACCACCAAAAGGGTTATTGGAAAGATATACCAATAAAATCAATGTCACACAAGGATTATTCTAAGATAGGACTACCTTTTTTTACTCCTATTGGAGTATTAATCCTATCTAAGTATTATTGCACTTACAAAATTCACAAATTCAAGATATTATAGGAGATGTTTTTCATTATCCAAGCTAGAGAGGCTAGGGTTTTCAAGGTCATACGAGAAAAGGAGTGTTAGGAAATATAGCTCTCTGATGTACCTAAGGTTTTCCAATAATAATGCTCAACCCAATATTTCATGGTACTAACTAAAGATAAACCATACCCTTGCTTGTACTACCCAATTCTACGATACGCAAAAGTGATCTCCCCAAGTGTTGCTCTCGATGTACTATAGAAAAAAAATAACCAATAGGTTTATTTAAGGATGGCTTCACATATGCTTAGGGGGCTTCCTATATACTTGAGGGCACATGGAATATTTAATCCATATACAAATTCTCTCTAGTGCAATACTACTTGCCCGGTACCAACAAAGGTGTATAAGGGTGTTTAATTGTGTGAGTCCACTTGTATTCCCTATGTGTATGCTTCCTAGCTGCGGTTTTACCCACTGAATGACAAATCATTATGTTTAAATATGTCATAACACATCTCTAGCCTAAAAAATATTCTATAAAATTTGGGCACATGTTGGCACAAAAAATATCTATACCACTTGTAGGGTCTAACATAAACCTCCTAAGTAAAATATTAAAATAATAGAGAATATGCCACATCATACTAAGTTATAGGTGTCATCTAGTGAAGGTGCATCTATATTTTGTCATCAATGATGGCTTCCATGTAATCTAGGCTAATGTAGAGTTACAAGATGAGAGATAAAAATAATAATGAAATATTTATATTCGTGTGCATGCCCAATAAATAATATTGTGCTCAAACATTTTAATTTAAATAATATTTTATTAAATATAAATTAAAATGTATTACATGTACAACTAATATTTTGTATATTTAATATTAAATTTAAAGCTAAACAAATAAAAGAATTAATATATATATATATATATATATATATATATATATATAATAGTATAATAATTCTAAAAAACAATTTCATTAGCATTCATTTATATAACCTTTAAACTAAAAAAATAAGTGTTTCTATTTTTTCCCTCCAAAATACTCAACATAATTTAAAATATTATTTATTTTTTCTCTTAAATGTATTAATAATATAAAACACTTTTCATATTCCAATGTGACTTTATTCCAACAAGAACATGATTGTGATCTTAATCAATGCCCGATTTATTCTTTTAATGAATAGAAGTAGTGATAATATAAAATACTACATATTTATTATTCCAAGGATATTTAGCATATCTCAAGAAGAACTGACCAAGACCTTAACCAATGTCAGGTTTATATGTGGTTAACTATTGTCAAATAAATATAGGACACATAGTCATGTTTGACCTGTATCACTCCAAATCAATTATTAGTATTATCCAATTTGTTGAAATTCTATTGGTTATTGAATTTCCTACTTGACAACAACTTTTTTTCTTATGAGTCACATTTTAGACCCCAAATTTTCTCTAATGTGAGCAATATTTGAAAAAATATAAACTAGACAATGATATTGAACCTACATAATATAAACTTATATTAATAATTTTGAAAATAAAACAATGTTCATGGACCTCTTCAAGTGGGAAACCTCCAATTGAGAAGAACTCCAATGTAATAACAATACTTGGCAAAACATTACATTATCCTTCTACCTCTATAAATAGTTCTTGGACAGTTGGTTGTCATTAATGTCAACCCTTCGAGATTGATGTCAACCCTTGGAGAAGTTTGGCAACCCTATAGATGTGGTTTAAATTTATGGTGAATTAGTTATCAATGATAAGTTATTCATGTCAGCAGATGTAATGGGTGCATTTGATGAAGTCTACATGAAGCTCTGGAGGTGTGGTCATGAGACCCAAATTTGGTTGAGGAATATGGACATGAAGGACATTGTAAATGCATGTAAGACATCAATATATGTATAGTACTCGTCATTTTGTTTCTGTTGATAGTTGGTATGCCATGTGGTTCCTTGCAGTTCGGGAGTTATGGCCTTGTGAAGTTAGAATCCCCAAAGAATGGTCAAGAAGCCCCCATTTGGTTACAAGTCTTTAATGAAAGGGTAAAGTGGTTGCAACAAGAAAAGTCAAGAATCCCCTAAGATTAAGGAAACAGGTTACCCAACAAAAGTATAAACACAACTTAAGGAGTCATTCACAAGTACATTCACACACACTATCATTGAATATCTATCTTGTGAGAAAGTGATAGTTTGGCTAGTTTGTGACGGTAAAATCTGAGGTAGCAACAAGTGATAACTGTGAGAGTTTTGGGGTTGTAGAGGAGAGAGAGAAGATCTGAGGAAGCCCTAGTTTGGTTGACCCCCACAATTCATACCACTAGTGTCCCGTGAGGCATACCCGCGGGTTACCTATGGCACGTCAAGCGAGGCCCTGCGTGATAGGGAGTCTTAGTATCACGAGGCTAAGGCAAACTTTGTACAAATGTTGGTACCATGTCATTGAAGGTTTTGGAAGAGTTATATTGTCAGTATTACAATACAACAGGTCAGCTACATGTTATAGGTATGTTGATATGTTAGTTTTGAGGATTATGCTTGATGATGGTATGGTACATGCTTGAGAGGTGTGTCTTGTTGATGCATGGTACATCTTGGTGATATTAGGATGGTATATTGATGAGTAGTACATCTTGGTTGTATTGGTACCTAGTTTAGTTACATGGTGATGTTGCTATTGTACATGCTTGAGGCTTGTTCTTGGTATATTCTTGAAGCATTGACACATGGTATATGGTTTTTATGTTAGAGGTTTATCATTGAAATTAATACATTGTTGAGGAATACACTTGGTATATGGCAGCACATGTATGAGATACATCTCTTGGTGATGTTGGTACTTGGTTGAGGTACACCATTGATAGTACTTGCTTGGTATATCCTATGGTATATGGTGTATGGCATGATTGAGTGATAAGGTATATGGTTGAGATACATTGTTGGTACATTGTATGGTACAATTGTTGATGTACATGGTTGATGCTTGAGGTACTAGTTACAGGTGTTGGTGCATGGTTGATTCACTTGTTGTGGTACATGTTTGATGCTTCGTATGGTCCATGTTGATGGTTCGGTACATGCTTTGGTACATGGTTGAGACACATATATTGTGATGGTATGTTGGTGACATTGGTACATGCTTGGTAGAGGCATGTGTTGGTGATGTTGGACATCTAGTTGAGAGGTTTCATTGGTATATGATCCATGTGAAAATATATGTTTGAGTAACGGTGACAGTGACAGGTTGGATAGGTTTATCAATGAAATGTGGATATAGTGATAGGTTGATGTGAAAGGTTGGATACAGTGGTAGTGTCAGGTTACAATTTGTTGTGACAGTGGAAGTGATAGTGATAGTGTAAGTGACAGTGGCAGTGGCAGTGGTAGTGGCAGTCACAGTGACAGTGATTGCGGTAGTGGAAGATGGTCTACACTTATATTTCAGTGTGGAAGGACAGGGAAAGGAAAGGCGTTTGTAGCCTCCTTCATGTTGGTGTCGGAGAACATGGGGAGTTGGAGATTCCTTCAGGTTGAAGCCTGAGAATCAGGGGGTTATAGAATTCCTCTAGTTCGAGCCAGAGAATTCATGGAGTTGTAGCTTCCTTCAAGTTGGATCCTATAAATAGGGGGTCGTATCCTCCTTCCAGTTGCAACTAGAGAATCAAGAAGTGGGTGCTTCCAATGAATTTATTCTTTGATATATAAGAAAGAATTATATGGTTTTCTCCCATTTGGGTTTCCATGTAAATTCCAGTGTACTATGTATTTGATATGATGTTTCTTATGTTTACATTCTCTTTATATATTGAATGCAATCATAGATGATGCATTGATGATATACTACGAATAAGATTGAAGTTTACATATTGTGGTTAAAAGTGGTAAAAGTGTTCATATTGATTCACCCCTCCGCCCTCTGAGTATTCCAACAATAGTTTCTTACTCACAAAACCCTTACTACTTGTGGTCTCATCATTAATGAGTACCAACCACCTAGTGCACCTTATTTAATAAAAATAGCCCATTTACATTGGTTATCCACCCAATAATTTCTTAATGGGCCTTATTCAAAGAATATGGCATGATACATTAATTGACTAACTCATAAATACCCCGAAGTAGCCCAGGGTAGGGTAGGGCCCTAAAATTCTCTACAAAGTTGATTAACACATAAGGAGTGAAACAAATTTATTGTGATTTACTTCTATACTAATAGTATTCTCAAGAAATCTAAGCAACTGTTGTTTTTATTATTATTTTTCCTCTAATGTATCTATTTGTTTTACTTGCATAAAAACCTTAATTCTTGAAAACATATTTAGAGTGTACTTTGATTATGTTTTTTAACTATCCTCTACTAATGTTATTCTTAGAGATATATTTTGTTACTTTTACATGGTATTATAATGGGAGTGAATGCCTTGTGTTGTGGCTTTTACAAGACTTTGGCCTATCTGGTGATTTCATTTTACCTTCTCTAGCACCCTATTTTTCCAATAAATTTTGTGAGTTTTCCTTCAATGCCCAATACCACTAAATCATTTCAATGTTGATTCTAGGGTGTGGAGCATGATAGATTGTGTAAAGGATTCTCCATCCAACATCAGAAATCCCCATGGTAGCATGTGACTATGTACCATGCAGCAAATCCACATTGAGAGACAGACTTAAGGGAAAAGGAACCAAATTACAAGAAAGCCCCATTAGTACACCCAAAGAAACAACAAGTAAAAGAGACGAACCTAAGGAATTTGTTAAGAAAAAAAATTGCAATAAAAAACACAGAGTCTTACAATTGTTCAAATTATTTCGTCGGAAGGAATATTTGTCTCCTTGCATCATAATATCATGCAATACATAAGTAGGAATCCAATTGATTAAGTTGATAAAAACAAGAAGTTAAATTACCTTTTCCCAAAATGATACAAATTGTCACCTCTAGAGTTGTAGAGAAGATGGAATCCCATTTGGAAGTTACTCGGAAGCTACAAATGGACCACGTCTATCAATTGTATAACTTAAAGTAGATATTGTGAATTGGAGAACCACAAATTGAACTTGAAAAAGAACAAAAAAATAAGCCTTTGATACCAAAGACAACATTGAGCAACCATATTACATCTCCTAGTCTATGGATATCAATAAAGAAATTGAATAGAGGAGAAAAGAGAGAACTTCAAGTTGACCCTTTAGCAATTTCCACTCATGAAACACTGGTGCCTCAAACATAGAGTTATATTTATCTATGTTGACCTCAAATATCCTTTGTCTTATGACTTGTGAAATTTTTAGATAAGTTGTTCCGCCCTTCATTTTTGGGATAAGGAATTGCGCAAGTTTTGAATGAGCATGAGTTGCACAAGCTTCAGAAGCAGCTGGATAGCAGAGAAAGAAAGAGAAACATAAATCAAATGTGAAAGACAGTGCAACGCCATCTAAGCAACAATGGTTGCAACAGAACAATAAAGCATGCAAGCCGAGACGAAGGACACAACCTAGCTTATATATAGGGATGAACATGATTGTAAAAGGGTTGTTTTTGTTGTTTTTGTTGTTGTTGTTTCGGCTGAAGTATGACTAAGTTCAGTCCGATATTTCCCTCTTGGTGACGTTGTTGTCAGTCGATTCAAGTCAATTCCTAAGTATGTAATGTAATCTACACACAGTCTGAGAATTGGAGCTCTGTGGCATGAATCTAGAGCCAAGAGCCTATACAGAGCACCACTGTGTATTTATGAGTTTGTAATTAAAGAAAGATTATGAAGACAATATGAAGAAGGACCTGAATTTTCAAAATATGATATGTCTCTATGTGTTTTACTTATGCATTACAGTACTTTTTATGGTTTATAAGTTCTTCTTGATGGTTCAGTGTTTAAATGCTTGTTCGGAACGTAATTAGGTTCGATTATTGCACACATAAGATTCAGATATATTCATGTCTCTTGTGCAAGATCAAGATGAGTCATGAAGGCTTCATGAATCCTCCTAAGTATTTTCCTTACCCTTCCCTATCTATTTGTCTCAGCAGCGCTTCGGGTGAGACTTATTCTCGTCGGAGGAGATGAAAATGCCAGCGCTCTAGACTACTTGGTACCTTTTGTTGGTAACTTAATAAGGACCCTGGTCTGATAAAACTTTCTCCAACAGAAGTCGATGAATGAAAATCATCCTTGGGAGAAGCTTGCACTCATCTAGGAAGACACCATGCATATCTCTTAGCATCACATGAGGGGATGGTCTATGAATTCAATAAGTTCTACTCTAAATCCTTCTCACTTATTCCATAAGTGTTCCTTGTTGAACCCTTTTTGGAAAAAGTCCCCATTTTGAAAAAACATACTAGAGGATTAATGAATAGAAGTTGCAATTAGAAAATTGACTCCACTCTACTAAAACATAGGAATAGAAGAAAATATTCAAGAATGTTAACAACATTGAATAGATGTTTAAGAAAGTTGAGGATTGAAAAGATAAGCTAGTGGGTTCTAGTTTTCAGTTGTGGAACAAGCTTCAAATTGTACCTAATAATTTGAAGAATAATATGATTAAAAACCTAGAAGGCCATATCACAAATAATCAAGATGAAATAAGGGAGTTGAACCGGCCTCAAATTGTACCTAAGAATTTGAACAAGAATAATATGATTAAAAACCTAGAAGGCCATATCACAAATAATAAATATTAAATAAGGGAGTTACCTTAATGGTGCAAAAAGAATATATATGTGATGATGCAACATAATGAAAACATATTGTTGAGGTCAGAAATGAGAAACAGAGGTTCACTAGGCCAAGATTACTCATTATTAGGAATAGGATTAGAATAGATATTTGAAGTTGAGTGATGTAAAGTAGTTAGCCAAAGAAGTAGTAGAGGAGGTAACCAAAAAAATCCTAACTAAAGAAGCAACTACCTTAGAACAAATTGGAAGATTACAAAATTTTGTGCATGAGATAGTTCAAAGTTTTTTCAAATTCATTGATCTTGTGGGGAAGGAGATTTCGCCCTTGGTGCCTATGTTTCATAAGGTGAACCTGGCTATCTCAAGGGAAAGACAGTGTTAATGGTTGGGGATTGTTGGAAACCTATTTTTCAATTTTGTATATTGTGTGCGTCCATGTGTTCAAATTATTCATCGTGCTCTCTTTAGTATTTGTGTTGGAATTGTCTATTTTGGATCTCATGCTCTTTAAATTGTATGTATAAATATGTATGTCATAAAATATACAAGGTTGGAATTATGATGGTAAAGATAGAGATTGGACTAGAGGAATTGGTCCCTTGAGGGTTAAATGT
>JZKD02S2399355.1:0-29064 GCA_000966675.3 Picea glauca
ATGTGATTTGCAGGGTACTATAGAATATTTATTGAAGTATTTTCAAATATTGTACACCCAATCACATGTTTTCAAAAGAAGGGTGTGAGATTTGAGTGGACTGTTGATTTTGAAAGAAGATTTCAACACTTGAAGAGCTTGTATACAAGTGCACTGATTTTCAGGATTGATGATACAAATGAATATTTTGTTGTATGCAATGATGCATGCAAGGAAGGGCTTGGATGATTCTTTATTTAGAATGGGCATGTGGTATTCTATGAATCAAGGAAGTTGAAAGCACATGAGAGACACTATGGCACACATGACTTAGAATTGGATGCAATAGTGCATGCCTTGAAKATKTGGATGCACTACCTTATGGGAAACAGATTTGAGTTGAGGACAGATCATAGTGGTCTAAAATATTTGTTTGGACAACCAACTTTGAATGCTAGACAAAGTAGATGGTTGCAATTCCATAGTGATTATAACTTTGATATAAATCATATCAAAGTAAAAGAGGACAAGTTGGTTTATGCAATCAATAGGAGAGTGCATGAGATGTATGTGACAACCATTAGCATGTATCAATTTGATTTAAAAGATAAAATTTTGGAATATCCAAAATCAGATGAACACTATATGGAGACAAAAGAAAAATTACAACAAAGGTAATTTGCTGCAGAAAATTGAAAATTATGACCTCACAGAGGATGGGATTCTCTTGTACAGAGGTAGATTTTATGTTCCTAATTCACAAGAGTTTAAAAATATGGTTTTAAAATAAATTCTTAATGTGACTTATGTTGGTCACCCAGGTTACTAGAAAAAAATTACAGCAGTCAAGAGCCAATCTTTTTGGCTAAGTATGAAGAAAGAGGGGGATGATTATATAGACAGGTGTTTGGAATTTCAAAAGGTCAAGGATGATAAAAAAAATCCAGTTGGTTTTCTACAACCATTATCCACTCCTAAGTGGAAATGGGAAGTTGTAACGATTGATTTCATCACCAAGATTCCCAGAACAACCAAGCAACCTGATTCCACCGTGGTGGTGGTGGATAGGCTTACTAAAGCTACTCACTTTACTCTAGTGAATCTCACTCATAAGGAAACTAAAATTGTAGATATTTACATGAGGGAAATTTCCAGGCTTCATGGTGTGCCTAAGGCAATTGTTTCTGACAAAGATTCTAAGTTCACATCAAAATTTTGGAAGGGATTATTTAAAGGATTTGGGACAAATATGAAATTTAGCACAACATATCATCCATATTAATATGGGAAAATACAGAGGGTTAATAAGGTGATTGAAGATATGCTAAGGATGTATGTGATGGATAAACCATCAAAATGGGAAGACTACCTAAACTTGGTATATTTTACCTATAATAATGGGTACCATGTGCCGGAACACATTTAATTTTTCTTCTTAGAAATAAAATTTTCACACAAAAAAGAAAAAAAAAACTTAGACATTCTTCTTTTAAATTTAAAGATAAATCCATCACTTGTTGAAAGGGTGCTTACAATATCCACCATCTATTAGCTACTCTAATTTTATCAGACGATCTTAAAGATCTCTGAATTGTAGAAGTTGCTTGAATTTTAAAGAAAGTCTCTATCATTCGCTTCAGAGCTTTGCGCTTCAGGTATTCCAACAAGTCTAAGAAATGAAAACCCTGAACGCTGAAACGTCGAAGTACTTAAGGCTAATTCAAGGTTTAAAGCATGATCAAATAAAACATAAAAGTGAGTAATAGGAGATTAACTTCTTCGTAAATTTGACCTTTGGGATATTTGCACCCTAATTGTGTCCAACACTCATGAATGTCGAAGTATTAATGATATGTATGATTGGATAAATATAACAATTTGAATTGCAATCAACAATTTTTATTCAGCAAAGATCTTATAGATTTCTCTTGTTACAAGCAAGCTAATTTTTTCACCACAAAACATTGCAGGGAAGCTTGACCTCATAATCTAGTGGAACAATAAATCAATTCGGAAGTTAGATAAAATAAGAAAAGGACTAAATATAGTAGGGAAGGGGATAAATAGACAGAAAGGGGAGAAAAAACTATCTAGAGTGCTAAATCCCCGAAGTGGAGAGATCTGGCGTTGTGTGTCCTTTTGATTTCAACGACAGAGATTTTATTCATAACTTCGAGCTTCAGGACTTCAGGAATTCTTGCTTCACACATTCAAATTTCTTTCGAAATGATTTTTCCCGAAGTGAGAGATCTGGCACCGCGTGTCCTTTCGATTTCAACAAAAAAGATTTTCTTTAGAACTTTGGGCTTTGGGACTTCAAGAATTCTCGCTTCACACATTCAACTTTCTTCCGAAGTGGTTATTATCGAAGATAGAGATATGGTGCCATGTTTCCTTTTGATTTAAATGACTAGGATTTACTTCAAGACTCCGGGATTCAAGCGTACTGAAATGCATAACACCACAAACCTTCCAAAGTTTCAGATTTGTCGACACGCATCCACTTCGATCAAAAGTCAATATGGACTTCAGAAATTTTTTACTAAGCACTGATTTCCTCCTTCCAGAGTATGAAATATCCAAATACAGGGATCATCTTACACGTGTCCTCCACTCATATCAACAGATAAGAATTACACAAAATTCACTCTATCTTCTCTACATATGACCAAGAGCTATGACCTCGGCTTAAATTTGGGTGCTTGTATCACTTTGCAAAGATCGATGACTGAATTTTAATGGATCATGGAAATCACCGGCTCATGTGTATTCGACATGTCAAATTTGCACGAGGTCTAGTGCTAGACAAAATCCCTAAAGTTGTAGATCAGGCACCACGCATCCTAAGGAACGAACGATCAATATTCACTTCGATAATTCAAGCTTTAGGAGATTCAACTTACCCACTCCCATTTTCCTTTGAAGTAGTTTCTCCCAGAGTTCACAGACATTTTCCTCGTGTCCTCCTCATATTGACAGTCATCGTCCACTTCAGAGCTCCAACTCTACATGAATACTACCCCCGAGATCTGAAGTGCCAAAGTACATGAAAGTTATCAGTTCATACATGTGATTCTCTCATCAGTCATGACACTTGGCATCCAGCTGGCACTAACACATGTCACTTCTCTTTTCATGACATGTCAGCATAGTGACGTTAGAACCACCATGTTAGAGCACCCTTCGGGCAGTTTTCTTGTTCAACACCAAAGTAGCACCATCTCTAAGAACTTTTAGAATGATCCTAAAGTTGGCAAGCAAATAAACCTTAGCGGTGGCACTAAATGTAGTAAGTGCACCTAGATTGTAGATCGCCACTAGATCAAATGTCACCTTTCATTACGGGGACACAACATGCTCGAATGATAAAATTCCTGAGCGGTCCCGCAATTGAAACTGTGGTATAGTAAAAGAGATATGTGTCATCACCAGGTGCATTGCGGGCTGAAAAGAGTGTTACTTCAAATAACTCCCTCGTGCCCCCACAAAATAGAGGAACATAAAGGGACATTGGAGCAACACCTCTCACCCACGTCATGTACCCTGTTAACGCTCTAGCCTCTCACACCTTCCACATCAGTTACCTCGTTTACCTCACAACCTACACTTGTCCCCACATCATCTTATTTGTGAGCAGTTACTCTTTCTCGTAACTATTATTCATCACATGACGAGCCAATTCTTAACTACCTGTCACATTATCACTCCCCCATATTTTTTGACTGATATTATTTTTCCAGCAAATGCATCCGAAGAATAGATAGCAACGAAATTAGATGGAAAAGACTATAAACAAATGATTATGGTAGCCTCAATGGAAATGTGTGCCGAATTCAAAGAAAAAAGGAAAACAAGCACGTCTGCGAGCATACGAAGAGACAGATGAAAGTGTCAGCTCAAACAATATTCGCATGCTCTTGTTTCATTCGAATTAAATTCCATTTTTAGGAGACATTGTATGAATTTCAACGGTTTTGAGTTTTGAATTTTTTTGTATAAATAGGTGTATTTCAAATCTATCCAGGGCTGCTTCTGGCCAGATGTAATAGAGAAAAATATCCTTTTTTGAGTATTAATACAAGTGCACATAGAGATTTCAATTTTTGTTCAGTTTGATTTATGTGTTTCTGATGTATTTCCATATCTCCAGATTTCTTTATGTAATTCATTGATAAGCAATTGATTGCAATTTAGTATCACTACTACTATAATCACATTATATCAACAATTCGTTAAGTAAGCAGTTTTTCCTCTGTATTTACTGTAAGTAATACAAGACATGCAAGCTACATGAATTACCACATTTTATATCATGTTTAAGGGTACACTCTCAACTTTTCTTCTACTGCAATAAGTTGAGACTCTTCAACAATTGATGCCTTGCTTTTATTAACAATTTTGTAAGTTTATCCCACACCATTTGATATTATAATTGTGACTCAGACAATGAAATATGGCCTCTGTACTGTCCTATTATTAATTTCATTTAAATATCCTTTCTTATATAACTAAAGGTAGAAAAATCATTCTTTAAAACATTATTTTCAAACATTCCTGATGCCTAACATTACTCTTTGAGCCTTAAGTTTAATATTATGAACAACATATTTTTGGCGTCATTGTCAGGGATGGAGAAACAAATTTATTTTTCTCTGGGAGAACAACAAAGTAAAACATTAAATCTTTGATGGTGAACAAAGATTGAATACGTGAAAATGTTCATTTTTCACCAGGTGAATCCTTGGTTCGAAGACTCTACATGATTCACTGGAGACTCCATTGGTTTGAAAATGCAAAGTTATTTCGCTGCTCGAATTGCTGCGAGGTTTTCCCCTTTGGAATTTAAAAATGTTTTTGGTTTTCCAAACGTTGTTCCTAATATTAAAGAATGGGGAGATCATATTCCTAGTTTTAGAGAGGATAAAGGTGATAACCCTACTCAACATTTGTTTGAATTTCATAATCTCATGCATCAACCAGAAATTCATCATGAAGATGTTTTGATGAAAGTGTTCATGTTTAGTATGGAAGGGGATGCTCAACTTTGGTACAAATCTCTACTCCCTTCCAACATTTCATCATTAAAAGAATTCCATGCAATTTTTCATAAATATTGCAAAATAATGTATTCATCGGAATTCCTTTTTGAAGACGGTTGCAATTTAGATTTCATAGAACAATATTGTAAACATAATCAGTTTTCTGATGAAAAAGAAGAACATGATAGAAATTGTGGTCAAATATATGAAGAAGAATTTGCAGAAAAACAAGATATCCTTCAAACAGATCAGGAAAATTTATATGAATAAAACTTTGAAGTAAATCAAGAAGAGGTTTCTTGCAGTAGTAAGAATGAAGACAACATGATTGCAAGTAAAAATGAGGAAATCCTTACAGACCCTCCAGTCCTTTGATCTGATCAAAGGCACGATGATGAATCTTCTGCTGATATAGATCCTTGCGAAGGCCAATGGCTTATTGAAGACCATAAGTAATCGACTCTTGGAAAAGATGATTTTGGTAATGATACTGAAAATGGAAACGATACTCTAAGTGAAGTTGTCATTGTACCAAATGTTCATAGTAATTATTTTCATGATCAAACTATTGTTCTAAATTCTTATTTTGATCAAGCTGCTATTATTCAGTCATCATTACTAGAACATCAAGAAATGGAAAAATCATCATATTTACGATGAGTATCCAGACAATGAAGAAGAGCAGATTTATTTCCCAACATGCATGTAAACATACAATAGTTCTCCTTTGTTTGATAACTATGATGAAAGCAATTTTGAAGTTGATGAGCAACAAATTATTTATGTTTTTTCAAAGAGTTTTCTTCAACAGGAAAAGTATCAATTGTACAATAAAAGAAATCAACCTATGTATGATAGTGATGAAGAAGATTCTTGGACAAGCGATGGAGGAGATAAGGAGGGGTTACTAGAGTAGTTGATCTATCCTTCCTATTTAGCAACTGATGAGCAGTAGACTAGTGAGCCTCAATATGACATTCTCAAGCCAGGAAAAGAAAATAATAGTAGTGGATAAAGTGTGAAAAGGTCTTTCATGCAACTAGGCTAGTAGGAAGAGGTATTGCTTGATTCTAAAAATTATTTATGTTTCCATGATTCAGTGGATATTTGGTTGGAGTATTTCCTTCAAGAGCTCCAAAATGTTAGAGCATTTTGTGTGCAACCAAACTTCAGTAGTAGGTGCAAGCTACCTATTCATTCTTTCTTGCAAAAAAATTATTATTTTTCCATTCCTTCATCCAACATAAAACAAGGTATGTTAAGCAATCCACTATTTGCATGGCTCCATTGGAAATTCCATATTACTTGATCAATGGAATTTCCCATGATTAGTGTAGGGCCAATGCATATAAATAAGTTGTCCAAATCAACTTTTTATTTCAGCATACTAGTTCAACGTTTTTTTTCCAGTAGTTCGGTTCTCAGTTTGGCATCTAGTAGGGTTCAGTTTTTGGGCATTATTACTCCATAGCCCAATGACGGGGTTCAGATTTGGACAAGGTTTATTTCAGTTCACAGAAGGATGAAGACACATGCTCTACTATTCTTGGTGTTTTGCAGAGTAGATCGTGTTGAACAGGAGATGAGGCTCAAGAAAAACTCAACACTCGCCTTTTCATTCTTTTGATTTCTCTAAAAGAAGGTGATAAATAAATAATATTTCCTGTTGAAAATTGAAAAGAAAAATAAGGTATGAGTACATACTCTTCTTATAGTCCCAATAAAATTGAAATATTCTTTTTGAAAGGAATGTAAAGGGATTTTTTCTCATGATAATACTATCACCTGACTTGAGAATCATAAATGTATAAAATTATAGTGTCATGTTGATAAATTGAAAATCCATCTATGAAAAGAAAACAAAAATAATAATAAATAAACTCAAAAGAAGTCTGAACTAATTACACAAACTTGTGTAGGATTAGGATTTTTGTTGATTCAAATTCTTCAAAACTGTGATTGGGTCTCTTTTACCTATCCCCAAGTTCTTATCCACTTCATATTTTCATTCTCCTTTCTTATTTTCTTTAGTCTTCATAGAAACAAAGAAATTCACCTTGAATTTGAAAACTTAAAAACATATATTCAAAATGAGATTAGGCGAAAATCTTTATGATTCCTTTGATTTTAATTGAAAGAAAGTATGATAAGGATAATCCTAATAACTTATCTCTTCTATCGGATTTTAATTTGACCAAATTCGCTTAAGGTTGATCCATGAAATTCAAAATCCTTATAAAATATCCCTTATAGGCAAAGGTGTATTGAAGATCGGGAGAAAATTAGTTCAGAGTAAAATAAAAAAATTGTTGACAGACCTTCATTGTTAAATTTTAATTAGATATCATCCCTTGTATGATACATACAAGTTGATTGCCCCCACTTAAAAAATATTAAAATATAAGACAGATGGTGAAAGGAAATTCATAATCTGATTTCCCCCATCTACTCCAAGACAAATGGTGAAAATAAATTTGAAATTTGATTCCCCCCATTTTGTCCAAAAGAGATGATGAAAGGAAATTCATGTAATGATTTCCCTCATCTTAGCACAATGCAAATATGCTAATTGAAGTGGTGAAAGAAAATTCAATGGGAGAAATAGATAACTTCATCGGGGTACTGAACAGGATAATTGGTAGTGGAGAAATATCTATGATATATGTATGGATGTCATACATATATACAAAACATAATTTGACATCTAATTATCTTTATGATAATATTTACATTATGAACCAACGAAGGACTCCCTAAATAAATTTTCACATCTACTTAACCTTGTTGCAAATGAAGTCATTCGAAGTCTGATATTTCAATTAAAGTTGTTATGATTATCTTAAATGGATCCAAACTCGGTTTTAGGAAAGAGAATTTATAAATAGCCTAACTTGAGATCAATGATTAGGTGTGTTTTGAAGGTTTTCTGAGATTTGGTTGTAGTTCAATTTTTCTCTGTATGATTAATATCTAAAAGTGTTTCCCAGAAATGCAATAATGACTCCATTTACCCAATAAAGGCACTTGGTCTACTGTTATTTTGTGCCTCACAGGGAGATGCAATCCCCATATGGAGCCTATGTTGGAACATGTTTAATTTTTTCTTCATAGAAATACAATTTTCACCCTAAAAAGAAAAAAAGAAACTTAGATATTCTCCTTTTAAATTTAAAGATAAATACATATCTTGTTGAAAGGGTGCTTATGATATCCATCGTCGATTAGCTACTCTAATTTTATTAGGTGGTCTTAATGATCTCTGAACTATAGAAGTTTCTTGAGTTTTAAAGAAAGTCTCTAACATTCGCTTCAGAGCTTCGCACTTCGGGTATTCCAGTAAGTCTAAACAATGAAAACCCCAATCGCCGAAACGTTGAAGTACTTAAGGATAATTAAAGGTTTAAAGCATGATAAAATAAAACATAAAAGTGAGTAATAGGAGATTAACTTCTTCATGAATTTGACCTTCAAGAGATCTATACCCTAATTGTGTCCAACACTCACAAACACCAAAGTATTAATGATATGTATGATTGTCTAAAGCTAACGATTTGAATTGCAATCAACAGTTTTTATTTAGCGAAGAGCTTACAGATTTCTCTTGTTACAGGCAAGCTAATATTTGCGCCACAAAATGTTGCAGGGAAGCTTGACCTCAGAATCTAGTGGAATGATAAATTAGTTTGGAAGCTGGATAAACTAAGAAAAGGACCAAATATAGCAGGGAAGGGGATAAATAGACAGAAAAGGGAGCACAAACTCTCCAGAGTGATAAATCCCTGAAGTGGAGATATCTGGCGCCATGTGTCCTTTTGATTTCAACAGTGATGTCTACTTCAGAACTCTAGGATTCAAAAATTTAGGAATTCTCTCTTCACACATTAAGATTTATTTCGAAGAGATTTTTCCCAAAGTGAGAGATCTGGCATAGCTTGTCCTTTCAATTTCAATGAAACAGATTTACTTCGGAACTCCAGTCTTTGAGACTTCGATAATTCTCTCTTCACACATTCAAATTTCTTCTAAAGTGGTTATTCTGGAAGTGAGAGATCTGGTGCCACGTGTCCTTTTGACTTAAATGACTGGGATTTACTTCGGGACTCCAGACTTCGGGCGTAATGAAATGCATAACACCACAAACCTTTCGAAGTGTAATATTTGTCAACATGCGACCACTTCGATCAACGTTCCATATGGACTTCAATACTTTTGGATTTTTTTCCTCAACATTGCTTGCCTCCTTCTGGAGTATGAAATAGCCAAATATGGGGATCATCTGACACGTGTCCCCCGCTCCGATCGACAGACAGGAAATGCATGAAATTCACTCTATCTTCTCTACGTATGACCAAGAGCTATGACCTTGGCTTAAATTTGGGTGCCTATCTCACCTTGCGAAGATCGACAAAAGGATTTTAATGGATCATGGAAATCAATGGCTCATGTTTATTCAACATGTCAAATTTGTGCGAGGTCTAGCGCTAGACAAAAGCCCCAAAGTTGCAGATCAGGCACCACACATCCTTAGGAACAAACAATCAATATTCACTTCGGGAATCCGGGCTTCGGGAGTTTCAACTTCCCCTCTCTTATTTTCCTCCAAAGCATTTTCTCCCAGAGTTCAAACATCTTTGCCTCGTGTCCTCCTCAGATCAACGGTCATCGTCAACTTCGGAGCTCCAACTCTACATGCAGACTACCCCTGAGCTATAAAGTGCCAAAGTACGTGGTAGTTATTAGTTCAAACATGTGGCATTCTCATCAGTCATGAAACCTGGAATCCAGCCAGAGATGACACATGTGACTTCTCTCTTCATGACACATCAACATAGCGACATCAGAACCACCACGTCAGAGCATCCTCCAGGAAGTTTTCTTGTTCAATGCTAAAGTATCTCCATCTTTAAGAACGGTTAGAATGATCCTAAAGTTGGAAGGTGGATAAACCTTAAAAATGGCACTAAATTTAGCAGGTGCGCCCAGATCGAAGATTGCGGCCAGATCAATGACCACGTTTCATTGCGGGGATGCAACATGATCAAATGATTAAATTCCTGAGCAGTCTTGCAATTGAAACCATGGTATAGTAAAAGAGATATGTGGCATCACCAGGTTCATTGTGGGATGAAAAGAGGGTTAATTCAAACCAATCCCTCACACCCCCACAAAATATAGGAACATAAAGGGATGTTGGAGAAACACCTATCACCCACGTCATGTACCTCATTAACCCTCCAGTCTATCACACCTTCCACATCAGTTACCCTATTTACCTCACCACCTACACTTTTCCCCACGCCATCTTATTTGTGAGGATTTACTCTTTCTCGTAAATATTATCCATCACATGACAAGCCAACGGTGAACTACCTGTCACATTATCACTCCCCCATATTTTTCAACTGATATTATTTTTCTAGCAAATGCATCTAAAGAATCAATAGAAACAGAATCAAATGGAGAAGATGATAAAAAAATGATTATGGTAGCCTCAATGGACATGTGTGCACAATTCAAAGAGAAAATCAAAATAATCACGTCTGTTGGCAGATGAAGAGACAGATGAAAGCGCCAACTCAAACAATATTGGTCTATTGTCATTTCATTTGAATTACATTCCATTTTTAGGAGATATTGTATGATGACCAAGGGTTTTGAGTTGTGACAATTTTTGTATAAATAGGTAGATTTCAGATCTATCCAGGGCTTCTTCTTGCCGAATGTAAAAGAGAAAACTCTCATTTTTTGAGTATTAATACAAGTGCAGATAGAGATTGCAATTTTTTTTCAGTTTGAGTTATGTGTTTCTCCTGTATTTCCATATCTCCATATTTATTTATGTAATTCCTTGATAAGATATTGATTGAAATTTAGTATCACTACTACTGTAATCACATTATATCAACAACTCATTAAGTAAGTAGTTTTTCCTCTGTATTTACTGTAAGTAATACAAGACCTGCAAGCTACAATAATTACCACATTTTATATCATGTTCAAGGGTGCACTCTCCACTTTTCTTCTACTGCAACAAGGTGAGTCTCTTCAGTAATTGATGTCTTTCTTTGTTTAACAATTTGATATTATAATTGTGACTCAGACAATGAAATATGGCCTTTGTACTTTCCTATTATTAATTTCATTTAAGGATCCTTTCGTATATAACTAAAGGTAGAAAAATAATTCTTTAAAACATTCTTTTCAAACATTCTTGATGCCTGACATTACTCTTTGAGACTTAAGTTTAATCTCAGAAAAAGTACCATGCATATTTGAATATGGTATCATTTGAGTCACTATATGGAAGAAAGTGCAATACACCAGTGTGTTGGGAAAACCCAACATACATAGTAGTGATTAGGACAAAATTGCTCAGGGAAATGGAAGAAACAATGGTGAAGAAAAAACATAATTTAAAAGATACCAAATATAGGCATAAAATCTATGTAGATAAGGGAAGAACTCATAGAGAATTTAAAGTGGGTGACCATGTGTTCTTGAAAGTGAAGGCCAAGAGAAGTTCCTTGAATTTTTTGAAACTATTGAAAGCTAGCAACATGTTATTGTGGGCCATTTGATATTTCGAAAAAGATTAGCCATATTTCATATATGATTTCACTACCTCCATCCATGTGAATTCATAATGTATTCCATGTGTCTTTGCCTAAAAAGTATGTACCTAATGCTAATAATTTAATTCATTGGAATGTGATTCAGATGGATCAAGAAGGAGAATTCCAAGTACAACCCGTGTGCATATTGGATCAAAAGGTCAAGTTTCTCCAGAATCGAGTAATAGGGCTGGTAAATTTCTAGTGGAACTATTATGGTCCTGAAGATGCAACATGGGAACATAAATATTCATGTAGATTACCCACATTGTTTTGAATAATTTTGAAGATTTTGATTGTACATGTGTATATAATGCACTGAGGATAGTGCATAAATAAGGGGGAGGGGAATGTAATACTGTGTTGATGGGTCCTAAATCCCTTTAACTCAACAGCAGGAACCAAACCTGCCACCGAGGCCCAATTAGACTCTGCAACATTTAATGGTGGAATAGTTCTCTAGATCTTGTGATCTGACTGAAATAATCGATGGGCTTTACGTTTTCTTGTGAAGGTTCTCTCCTACGGTTCAGACGTTCTTTATTTTGTATTTTATATTAGGTAGGAATGATATAAGATCAATTTGATATAAACCAACTAGGTAAAAAAGTGGGAACAAACTAAACTACTGGAGAAGAGGTTGAGTGTGCGATAATCCTTTACTCTAGCATGCAGACAATGACCGTATATCATGGGCCTAGTACTAATACGTTAACCATGTGAATAGTCCAATTACTTATTGAGATACAAATTATCATAAGAAAAAATGAATGTGATAAATGATGGGAAGTAAAATAATTCACTTAGCTCTAATCATCAATCACATAATAACACAAAGATTCATTTTCATCATTAAAGAAAGAACTGTAAAACACTGCATCAGATAACTTATCAATAGATTTAATAGTTCTTACTTGTTACTGCATCCATTCATGAGACAGAATAGGAAATAGTTCTTCTCCACATCCAATCATACATGCATTTGATGAAAACATAAACATTTCTTTGGTCCAGAAGGACTTCTCAATTAAAGGAAGCTCCAAAATAATTCTTAACAAAACCAAAAATGAGATTTTCTTGCCAAAACCATCGACCCTTGAATAATTGGTCGATGGTCCTATTTATAACACAAAATTAACTAAAAATAATGGCTAAAGTGCATATAAGTAACAAAATCGGTCCCCGAGGTGTAGGACAGTCGGTGACAGAGTGTGTTGTTAAACCACTCTGTGATGTTAAAGTCACCCGTTCGAAACCTGCAGGGAAAACAAATCCAACCATGTTAAGGGTTGGTGTGGCCCAGGGAAAGTGCGATCCCTAGGTGATTTTGATAGCTTAGATGCCCCTGAGTCACGGCTTCTTAGCCATAGGTTAGTCCCACATGTCATGGACAAACTAACAAAAAAAAAAAAAGTAACAAAATTCTCCATGTGGTGTTCTCTCCTATCCGTTTGTCTAAGAGTCATCTCAAGATATCACTTAAGAGGGTGTCTCTTCTCATACTCCACCCACTTGATGAAAAAATTGTCACAGGTGTTGGTGTATGGGAATCTATTTTGTTCCATCAGGGCCGCGTAAATTTCTCCTATCTCTACCACATGTGCCTGATACTTGACTAGACTGATACTTAACTATTGCAGCATAAAATGAGCTTTGACTGGGTGTTCCATAAATCATCGCACATGACCTGGAACTATGTCTGCCACCTTTGCTATTTCTTCGACCCATGATGAATCTTTCTCGGTGCACGATTTGACTATGTCACGTAAGTTGACGAAGTCATCGAGCATGCTAAACTCAGAGAACCCCATATCCTTCATTTCCTTTTTTATTTTGATCAAGTTCCTCTTGCACTTGGCCCATTTTCTTGAATTTCCCGATGAGGCTCCCAAGCTATTCTTGTCCAATACTTGGAGGCATATCTCCTGAAATCAAAAAATGAAATCCTTTAGAGACCACGTATAGAATAACACTGGGTAAAATACATGTATAAAGTGTAAGCATGAGAAATCCAGACTGGTACATACCCGTAAAGCTCGCTAAACCTAGTTATTCGATACTTACGAGATCTTTGCATCTTTCGAATCGCTTGCTTTGATTCTATTAGTGCCATCATTTTTCTCTTAGTTAAGGTGGGTCTGTGTGCCACGACATGAAATATCGGGTACAAAACAACATAAGAGTCGAAGTCACACTAGTGGTCAGTTGGCCCTTAGATTCGGGAAAGGATGTCAGATCCAAACATGTGTAAAGAGTGCGAGTATATTCCAAAAGATTCAGGTCCTATCATAAGGGAATTCTTTAGGTGCCTCAGGTCGAGGAAATTTGTTTAAACATAAGTCATGTCGGCAAGTGCATCAACCATAATCATCTCATCATGACGGTTGGAAGAATAAAAAATCACGACGCTTCTGTCACACACGCCTTGCAACTCCTATTGGTTGTATCTCAAATGCCCCGAAACGTATTTGTCGTGCAGATGTGCCCCAAAAAATATTTAGTTCACTTCAAAACATCTAGTTGCCATGATTTTAGTGTTCCCTGGAAATTTTCCACCTATTTTGTGCTCTGTTATAAATTATGGATGTTCTTCATGTATTCTACTCACCAGCCAAGCTTATGCACTATTGGTAGTTCATCTTGTGAGCTCAGATTGATGAAGTTTTCTTCTTTGGGCCCTAGCCAAGTTCCCTGTGCATAAGACAGATACGTGTCGCACCATGGGAACCCCTCAAAACATAAGAAGGGGCACATGAAGAAGTAGAAGTGCCAGGATTGATCCCCAAAGCACTTGGGATTCCTTCTTACTCACAGTGGGAATTCCCAAGGTTTCAAAGGGAGGTTCCTACCTATGCACGGAAATGATGATATCACACCATGTGAAGGCTGAAGTGGAAGAAGTTTTTCCAGAAGGAAGGACATTGGAAGACATGCCTCCCCAACAACAGATACCTCGAAGAAGGGGAAGGCCATGGAAGAATAAGGAAGTTGGGGAAACCCAAATACCAATCGATCTATGTGCAATATCGACTGCTGAGGAATTAATTATGCATGTTATTCGTCTAGAGCCTGTCAAAGTCACAAGTTGGGGAAGTGGGAGAGGGATGAGGATGATAGATGCCACAGATGCTAATGTTCAAGAGCCAAAGAAGCAACTGAAACAGGAACAACTCACCATCGCCTAACTCTACCAAGAAAATAGAGAATTAAGATGAGAGTTGGTGGAAAAGACCCTTGAGGTGTCAGTATCACAGGGTTGTGAAGGGAACATGACATGGATCAAGAGACAGCTCTATAAAGTGCAAGATACGATCATGTAGTTGTGTCAATAACAAAGGGAATCAGAAGAATAGAATATGAAACATCTCAGAGAACATGAAGCAGCTGGGGAGAAAGTCTGTGCATATATTTCCAACGCGCAGAAGAGACATGATTAACTAACTCTATTTTGTATTCTCATACGTGGCACAAATCTTGACATTTTTGAAGATTTTCATGTTTTTTAACGTAAACTGGGTTGGTTGGCCAAATAGTGTAGAAAATGTATATTGTATGTAATTTGAGATCGATTGAAACCTAATGTAAAAGTCTTGAAACTTTGATGAAAGGATTATGGTTGTAGTGGTTGGATGTATCGTTTCTTTTCTTTGTGTATGTATTTCTTGTGTTCTTCATCCATATATTTTTCTGTCTAATTTAGAACGTATTTTCGATACTGGGATTCGCTGCGTAGCACCCCTTGTTCGTGCCCTTCAGAAAAATCGTATTTCCTCCAAGTTAACTCTAAATTCATCCTCATTGGTGCTTCGGTGCTTCGAGTTGCTTTGTGTATTTTCCTCCCCAAATCTTTGCAATTTAATTCATCGTGGGTTGATGATGAAGGCACAGAGGGTGATGTGTTCTATCGGTAACTTCAAACGGTCCTTTTGAAAAACCTCCAACGCTGATTGATTTCATCGTATGATGCTGATGTGGTGAGACTCGCTTGGGACACGTGGAAAATGAAAACCAGTGAATTAACTCGCGAGTATTAGTCAGATTCAGGACTTTCTTCAAGTTATGTATTTTTAAACTAAACCTGGGATCATTGATGCTAAAAAAATGTTAGGGATCAATGATCAGGAATAAACCTATAGCATATTTTCCTTTGGGTTAGCATCTTCAAAACTCCCGATTCCAAAACGTTTCAGGAGTCGACGATCGAAGAAAACTTTTAGCATGGTCCAATCATTCATCGCGGTTTGGTATTCTCCTTTTCACTAAGCACATCGAATATCACCCATCGGAGATATCATTTCTTTCTTAATTAACGTTTACTCTTTTATGCTTTTACTAACGCCAAAGGGGATCGGTTGTGGATGATATCCTTGTGTGATTCTTTTCGTTAAAGAAAAATTCCTTTTGTCGATGCCGATGAAGATCAACGCTCGATGACTGCGTTTTTTTCGAGTGATTTTCCTTCATATTTTAAATCCTTCCGATGCCAAATTTGGGCACATTGGGTGAAATGTTTTGGCTGTTGATTATTTATTTAAAGGTTAGTCCTTTTAAGTCGTTAGTTTTCATAGATTCAAGAAAATTTTGAAAGACTTAATGAGATTCAATATGATAGGAAAAGGAAACAATTTTCACAATGAAGTCGAATTAGAAAGTGCAAAAGATCAAGTGGTACCCAAAAAATAAAATTTGACATAGGATTTTTAGGGTGTGTTGAGCACTCAAAAAATGGAAACTTTATGGGAGAAAGAAGAATATTTGTTCCTCCTTCAGGCTCGGCTAATGTAAAATATGGTGGAGAACTTAACTGGTTTTCATCAGAGCTTCTTTTACCTTTGCATTTGGAATTTTCCCGGTTGATGCATCTGGATTTGCCTACGGGTTTTTTAAACCTTTATTCCACCTTCTTTTCCTGTTACCTTAACTCATGTCTTCTTTCAACAAGAGTCTAGTAAAGAATTCACAGGAACTAGGCACTTTTTTTACCTTCATTCATTTTCTATGGTGTTTCTATGCTATCAGAAAGCGTCCATAGCCCCGATGGAGTCACCCCGACGTCACAGACCTTGCTCTGCTGCCAACGAGCATCCATAGCCTCAAAAGTTTTATCTACATACCCCCTCCTACTATGCACTCATTTGATATAGTTGATTTTTTATTTCGACAGAATTGCCTAAGTGGTTGGGAAAGGAGGACATCTGTTATTTGTAAAAATATGAGGTGATTAAGGTGAATCTTACTAGCTCTATCTCCAAGGTGCATGTAGTCCTTTCCATCTTTCCTTCTTTCCCTTAAAGTCTTACCAAACCACTAAGAAGTCACTTCCACATTTCTCCAAATTTGTTCCTCTGCGCAGGTTAGATGGAAAATGCCTTGAAACACCCGTAGGTTCCCCATTGTTTCTTGTATTTGTATGTGAGTGACGAGTTAGGAAGAGAGTTCTCTATGTCGCAAAATTTGAGTTCAACCATTGTCTTGATAAACACAATATTCAAAAGCGCATAATTGCAGACAAAAAAAAAAACAAAAATTCATTTCACAGTCGGCCTAGCTAACAACAAAATCATGAAAATACACACGCAAAACACACACACACACACACACACGTATATGTATAACGAAAATATTGTTTTAGGGCTTGGCCATTCACTGGGAGAGCGTCAAACTCCCTCCTTATATTTTGTAACCAATAAGTTCCTGCCCCAATATTCTCGGCCACCTGGAAAAGGTCCGTGCCATAGATTCTGAAACTTAGAATGTTTTCCTTTAGGCTCGTTTTCTCTGTCCCACTTCAGGACTAGGTCTCCTACATCAAAATTCTTCTCTTTAGCCTTATTCTTGTCAAGTCATATTTTAACTATCTGTTGGTGGGCTATGAATTTTGATTTAGCTTTCTCCATTTCTTATTCTAACATGAGCAGGGTGTCAATTATTTCTTGTAAGTTTGATGAGGGATTCCCCCTAGAATCCTGAGTAAGTTGAAGAGATGGAAGATATAGTCCATTTAGGAGAATGGCTTCCTGTACGTATACTAGAAAGTATGGTGAACTCCATATAGCTTCATTGGGTGTGACTCTGTCGACCCATAAAGCGTTATGGAGTAGATTATGCCAATTCCTCTAGTTGTATGGAACCGTTTTCTTCAATATCATCACCAGGTTCTTATTAGTTGATTCTGCCACTCCTTTCCCTTATGGATAATAATTTGCAGAGTATCTAATTATGTATCCTTTATCTAGGGAAAACTCTGCTAATAAGGTGGAATAAAATTAAGCTGCATTATCAAAAGCAAGAACATAAGGGACACTGAACCTTGTGATTAGTTGTTGTTCTATGAATTGGATTACCACCTTCTCATTTACATGAGTCATAGGAGTGGATTGCACACATTTTGTGAAATAATCGATGGTAGTGAGTATGTACTTATGTTTTTTTGAAGAAATTGGTGTAATTTCTCCTATGATGTCTGACCCCCGTTGCTAAAAAGGCCTAGAAACAACCACTTCCCTCTTCTCTCTCCCAGCGCTTATTTGACAAGTTTTATAGTTTCTAGCATATGTATGAGAGTGTTGGCACAGGGCCAGACCTAGGGTTCAATGCTACAACAATGCACCAAAAAAACCCTAACTACCGGCCCTTTCAGCAACACCTGCGAAGCAGATGAAGTCTCACCTGAGGTAGAGGTCGGGGTGGTTGTAGGACTCAAGTGTCTGCAACCTTAGCTAGGACACAAATCTATGATTATAATACTTAATAGAGAACTTAGCATCAATATTTCATCAATATTCAGCCAATAATTACTGCGTAGATAGAACAAAGCATCGCATCATTCACTCAGATCTGATGTATTTAAGTACTTTATCATAAACATGAAGGTTATATATAGCAGATCAAGCACTAAGCACCTTCATATAGATCAGATATAACATTCTTACACATTATTAGCAGAAAACAATGACAGATTTATCTATTTCTATCAAATCACTTAGCAAGAGAAGTTATAAACACATCAAGACAAGCACAAAGCGGAACAACACAGGGTTTATGTGGTTCACCCCCACCCTGGGGATACATCCACCAAATCTTCTTATTTATTGTCTTCAAACAATCGGCTACAAGAAAAAAGCCTCAAAACCATACTTTGCCTAGGACAAGAGATCTGCACACCTCGCTAGATCCTCCTTCCTTGCATTATAGAACAAAGTGCTTCACAACTTGTTACAATACCTTGCACCTAGCTCTGCAAGTCCCTCCTAGTATGCATAGAGCATCTACAAACCATACTTGCACTTATATTATCAGTCTCACATCACATAGATCCCTTTCTTATTTTCTCTTACATATCCTAGAAATCTATTTATAAATTACAAAATAGGCCTAAACATGGGTAAACCCATGGGCTGACATCCCATGCCCGTTACATAATCCCAAAAACCCAAAAAGGACCCCAAAAAGGGGCCAAGATCCATGATCTTATCTTCATCTTGCGCTTCTCCTTCGACAGGCTATCGAAGTCCAAAAATAGGTTAAACTTGATTAGATCCCTCAAAACTTGGCTAAGGGCCAATAGGCCCCCAACACTCACTTGTGACTTGTTGCGAGTCACTCTGATGTAGGAAGTTCTTCTTCGAATGATTTGAGATTGGCTTGAACTACTTCAACTTGTTGTTGTGCTACAATCTCTTGTTCAACAAACTCTTGAATGACTGCATCATTCACAGGTCCTTCCAGGCATTGTTTTACTCCTTGGCCTTCTACCTCTATAAACAACTGATAGGCCTTATCTTGCACAGGTTGGAGTTTCTGAGTTATCTCCATAACTCTGCTCTTGATAGTATGGATCTACTGTTGGGTGGTTCACTTCTCTTGATATATCTTCATTCTCTCCACAACTGTCATGTCTTTTAGTTGTGCCTGTAGTGTTTCTGCATTTTACTTCACTTCCTGGAGTTGTGACTCCATTGCCTGCAATTATGGGTTCTTGGTAGGTTTCTCATATTTCTGGGCATTGTGATCAGCGAATTGCTTGCATTCTAAGGTAAGGGCCTTTAACCTTTCAACTGTGCTCCTGGAAGTTGCTTCTCTTTGGTCCTTTACCTCCTATGGGGTCTCAGGAATAGTGCATAGTTCTAGGTCTGTGATGCGTTGTTGCAGCTGTTGGATCACTTCTTCAAGTTGTGCTACTTGGTTCATGACTTGATCCTCTTCCTTTAATTCTACGATAGTCACAGAGTGCAGTGCTCTGTTGACCAATTTCTTCACTTTGAGTTGCTCGGTGAGCAGCTATTCCTTTCCTTACTACAGTTGTGCCTTTTCTTCATCGAACTTCGCTTGGAGAGCACTCTTTTCCTGTTCAGAAGCTCGACGTTATTCTACAAGTAATCCCTATACTTGTACCAAATCCTGGGTGGATTGCATTTTTTCCTCTTGTTCTTGTCGAAGGAGAACTTCAACTGTATCAGTGAGCCAATGGAGTAGGGTTGGCTCATCTTCCAATTCCAGTGTTCCCAATGATAGAGGCATAGTGGAGACTACACGGATGCACTGTAGTGCCTGCTGCACCCCTTGGAGTTCGACCTCAATTCTTTTGTACATATCCTCCTGCTTATCTTCTTGCTTCTCTTCAATCTCCAACAAAGAATCGTTTAGGGCTGCTATGATGAAATTGAAATCATCAGAGGTGAAGATGGTCTGCATCTTAGTTATAGGGGATTTTGATCTCTTTCTGGAGGAAGTTTTTTTGGGGGAAACCTTCCTTTTCTTCGAGGGTTCCTCCTTGTTTCTGGGTGGTGTTACTTCACCTTTCCTTTTTTCATATTATGTTCCATCTATCTCTTCACCATCACCTCCTTCCTATGGTGACATGGAAGCAGTCTTCACCAAGGAACTTCCTAAATCTTGTACTTCATCAATCTTCTTTGTTTTGCTAGGTCCGAGTGTATCTTGCACAACTTCTGGGCAGTTGATGTTGGATATCTCTGCAGGGTCAGCTGGAATAAGGAGGTCAGTGGACCATTCCTTAGTAATTTCCTCTAAGTCCTCCTCCATCAGCTTATAGTAGGATTGAAGTTGTTTCTTGTTCTCGTCGAGTCATGTTGTGATATAAATGAAATGTCGATCAACGCTAAACTTCATCAAAGGAATGAATCAGTGTATAGTGTTTGACGTCATACGAGGCTCACACTATATGTCCATCTTCAGTTGATTGTAGTATGTATGGAACATGACATTTGACTGCCATTGCTTATTCATGTCACTTGAGTACCACAATGTACTGAACTTCATGGCCAATGGTTAAAATGGCTCGATGTCTGGGAAGGTCGCACCTTCCGACATCTCCCAGGAAATGAAAGTGATCAGGATCAAGAGCCAGCTGAAATGGAATTCATATCCTTGATCTTGCACTTCTCTATAGTCAATTTCCAACTGGTTCACTAGGTACTTCACCCAATTAATTTGTAGGCCCTCCACGCACTTCCCTGCGAGGTCGACTACAAAATTAGTCACTTGGGTAGGTAGGTTATTTCATACCAACTTCCCTTCAATCATATGATAGGAGAGGTGAACTGTGCCATTATGAATAGAGGCTACCTTGTAGCCTCGTGTTCCCTTCTTGACATCGACATAGGTATCCTTGATCCTTTGTGCGAGAGCTCGGTCCATAGATTTTCTAGGATAGAAATCCTGTGGGTTGGGTCCTTGCATACTCAAAATCATGATGCGATTGATCAAGGTTGGATCAACTGTGATATGATGGTTTAGACACAAGTATCCACCATGGTAACAAGACAGAAGCATCTTGACACAAGAATTCACCTCTTGGTGTCTTTTGAACTGGGGAATTTTCATGACGTTGAGTAGGGTGGATTGCGTGAGGTTATGGGTCCATGCTTGGGGAATTACCTTTGAGTTTTTCCCTTTTTTTCTAGTCATATACTTATGAGGATATAACATGTTGTAGACTTTGTGATTGTCGAGGTTGAAGTCGCTAAACTTCAACACTGCAATCTTATCTTGGTCTGCTCGCATTGTACGTATCCCCTTCGAGAGGTATGCAGTGACCAAGGCGTAGTCAAAATCTCTAGGTACGTTGTCATGGTTTAAAGCACCGCTTAAAGGTGGTATATAGGTGGGTAAGATAGTCATGATCAGTTTAGCATTCTCTAAGTCATCCTTGTGCTTAGTTCTCTTCTCATCAGATGACAGGGTTGGTCCTGCTCTGCGAGCAGTGGATGGAGAGGTTGGAATTCCTCTCATGGATGATTCTTGTATACCTGTAGACATCGACATGACTCTTTCATTCATTAGGTCGATCAAAACTTCCTCAACAACTCTTTCTGCAATTCTCAACTCGTCTGACATACATGCTCAAGTTTAACAATCTTAGGTTCGGGGGGTATCTTAGACATAGTAATGAGATAGAGAACAAAATCCCAATGATCACTGTATAAACTCAACTTAGTCTAGGGGCTCAAATTCTCAATTGGAAAAAGTGTTCTCGGTGTGTGGCATAGTAGGATAAATAGGTAACTCGACAATGGGTCACTTGCAATGGGTATGAGGCCTTCATTAACTCAGTTATGTCTGTTATGGCTTGGTGCCAATGGTCAGATGGTGAGTTGGTTGGCCATAAACATATTTCTATCCATTCAAAGTATTGATATAATGGTTATAATGTCCCCAATGGCTATATTGCTTCACCATGGTGAAGTGCCATGTGTTGTTGTTCTGATATCCTAGAAAAGCTCCAATTTTGCAATTTTTCCTTCTACAAGGTTCCCTCTAGAGCCTTCTACAACTTATTGATCTTGGATCTCTTCTTACTTAACTTTCTATCCTTCTTTCCAGTGAGCTTCGTCTCGTTATTCCTTTTTCCATTTTGATTTTTGTCTTCTTTTGACCTAGTCACTTCGCGTTGTTGAGATTCTTCCCTAGGGTTCTTCGATAATACTTCTTCTTTGTCTGGGATAGGTACTTCAATCTTCTATGGATCCTTTAGTTTTCTTGAAACTTTGACATCCGGGTCTCTAGTGTTAAATAACTTTGATATGTTCTGTTGTTCTTCGATCAAGTGTGCGATCCTTCTAGTCATGAAATCTTTCTTCTTCTACTCCAAAACTTTTTCTTCTTCCTTTCGTCTGGCTCTATCTCTGTCAATCCAAGGTTTTCCTAATAACATGGTAAATGGGGAACTGTCCTTGATAAATTTAATAATCTCAAAATCTTCTTCTGTTGAAGTTCCATTGGAAGTCATAGGTATCTGAGTGAGCCTTCCACATAGGTTTATCAAATTTCCTCTGCATAACTCTATTCCTCCTAATGAAAGAATCATATCAGGATTTCCTAAAAGTTCCCAAGTTCTTTCTGTCATAATATTCATCTATGTTTCCTCATCCAGAACACAGTCAACATTGAAGTCTCCTATTATTGCTTCAAGGCATTCTTTCTCTTTGAAGATCTCTGATAATCTAACACGTCGATGGTAATTTAGGGTTCATTTATTTGTAGCAATACTTTCTCTAATTCTTTCCGGGGTTCTACTATTTCTGGATCTACCTTAGGTTTTTCTTTATTCAAATTCATTCCTTCCATCATAGCAATCATTCTAGGGAAATCCAACACTTCCTATTCCATAGATTTACAACAAAGACAACTAGGGATTCTTCCAGGGCATCCTTAGCAAGATGTACTGGTTTTCTGCAATTGTAACAAAGATTTAATCCTCTCTTTCTCTTAAATGATCCCTATCCCTTTCTGCACTGCGCACTAGGATCATGGTAGCTAACTTGCAAAAAAATATTTCTAGGATCCTGCATCCATTTGTTAGTCCAAACATTCTTTCTATGCATAGGTATAACATATTTTTCATTATTCATATCAAATCTATTCATATCAAATCTTCTTTCATCTATTAATACCCTAGTTTTCAAACTAGGATAGAATCTATCAAACATACCTAGATTCATACTTTTGAAACAAAAATTTCCACTAATCTTACTTCTACAAAGCACAAAGCCTTAATATATATAACTTTTCACTATTCTTACCTGTATTAGAGCACAAAGCTTACAGATCTTACCTCTTTTCTTCACATATGACCTATTTTCTTGGTACAGAGCTCCTCAAGTCAAGTAGAATGTTGCACACTAGGGAAACATATCTATGCACAAAGATTTCACAATCTCAGGTCGAATCTTTGCAAAAAGATTCTTATTTCTTAGTTCCCAACAATCACAGTTTCATGTCCAATACTGTGCACTTTAGCAATAGATCTACGCCTAGAACTTCTCTTTTCTTTACTTCAGTTCCCAGAAATCATAGTTTTAGGTCCCAACAATGGAACCATTTGTTGGAACAGGGGAAGACCCAAGGTTCAATGCTACAACAACGCACCAGCAAAACCTTAACTACTAGCTCTTTCGGCAATACCTGCAAAGCAGATGAAGTCTCACCTGAGGTAGAGGCAAGGGTGGTTGCAGGAATCAAGTGTTTGCAACCTTAGCTGGGACTTAGATCTGTGATTATAATACTTAACAGAGCACTTAGCATTAACAGTTCACCAATATTCATCCAATAACTACTGCGCAGATAGAACAAAGAATCACATCATTCATTTAGATCTGATCTATTTAAGCACTTTATCATAAACATGTAGGTTATATCTTGCATATCAAGCACTAAGAACCTTCATATATATCATATCTAGCATTCTTACACATTATTAGCACAAAGCAAAGACATATTTATCTATTTCTATCCAAGCACTTAGCAAGATAAGTTATAAAGACAAGCATAAGGAGGAACAACATAGGGTTTACATGGTTCACCCCCACCCTGGGGATACATCCACCAACTCTTATTCTTTATTGTGTTCAATCAATAAGTTACAATCACAGAGCCTCAAAAACCTACTTTTCCTAGGACAGGAGATCTACGCACCTCGCTAGATCCTCCTTCCTTGCATTATAGTACAAATTGCTTCACATCATGTTACAATACCTTTCACCTAGTTTTGCAAGTCTCTCCCAGTATGTACAGAGCATATACAAACCATACTCACACTTAGCTTATCAGTCTCACATCACATAGATCCCTTTCTTCTTTTCTCTTACATAGCCTAGACATCTATTTATACATTACAAAATAGGCCTAAACATAGGTAAACCCATGGGCTGACATCCAATGCCCGTTACATAATCCCAAAAACCAAAAAAGGACCCAAAAAAGGGGTTGAGATTTGTGATCTCTGCTTTGTCTTGCGCTCATCCTTCGACAAGCTGTCGAAGTCTGAAAATAGGTCAAACTTGACCAGATCCCTCAAAACTTGGTCAAGGGCCAACAGAGTGTCCTTAAACAAAGTGGGCCAATAATAGCAAGCCCTTAGTATCTTATGAGTGGTGGTGTCTCCTGGAAAATGTCTATCGACAGGTCCATCATGGAGCTCCTTCAAAACTTTGTCTGCGTCTTCACGTTTGAGGCATCTCAAAAGTACCCCATCATAATTAACCCAGAAGAGCACCAAATTTATGAGACGATATTGTGAAGATTTTAACCTTAGAGCTCTCCTTTCCCTAGGGTTGAGGTTTTCTGGACAGGTCCTATGGTGTAGGAGATAAGTTAGTTTCTCATACTAAGATTCTTGTCCTAAGGAAATGTATGAAGCTTCACCACACCATAATGCCATTTAGTTCTCCCATTCGGGGTCTTCATTTACTTGGTCTTGAGCTTTAGCTGCTAGTTTGCATAACCCTTGTCCTCTAACTAGTTTAGCAGGTTTTATATCGATATCAAATTCTTGAAATACCACCATCCAATTTCCTCTACTTTCCCCCATATATTGTTGAGTAAATAGGGATCATACTGCAGGGTGAGGTACGATTACTTTGGTGTGTTTCTTGAGGATGTAAGGTATGAAATGTTTTGTTTCATTATAAACCGCATAAGCTTGTTTATCTATAGCAGGATAATTTGGTTCGCCCCCCTAAATATTAGTACTCATGAACGATACCAGGGCTTCATTTTGTCATCATCCATCTGAGTTAATACCACGGCTAATGACTGGTCGAAGGCAAAAGTATAGAGGAAGAAATATTTGTTGAAATCGGGACTTCGCATCACTGGGGCTTGTGATATTGAAGTTTTAATATTTTTGAAAGCCTCCTTCCATTCATCATCCCACTTAAACTTAGCATCCTTATGAATCATTTTTTGTAAGGGTTTGATAGTTTTCGTGAAATTGGTAGTGAACTTCCTCAAAAAATTGATTTTCCCGAAGAACGACTGCATAGCCTTCTTGGTGTGAGGAAATGGAAGCTGAGATATAGCCTTAATTATTTCTGGGTCTATGCAAACTCCTGATTGAGATATGATGTGGCATAACAACTTACCTTTTTTGACACCAATGATAGTTTTCTTAGGGTTTAAGGATATACCATGTTTTTTACACCTTTCAAAAATCTGGGTTAAGTGTTGGATGTGATCTTCCATGTTCTTTGAATACACAATCACGTCATCCAAGTACTCTAATACACACTTTTTGATTAGTCTCTGAATTGATACATCCATGTCCCTCTGGAAGGTCGCTCCTACATTGATTAACCCAAAAGGCATGTGTTTTTAAGCGAAAGTTCCCCACTTGGTTCGGAAGGTAGTTTTCAAGGGGCCTTCTTCTGAAATTAAAACCTGGTTGTACCCTAAGAACCCATCTAGTAAGGAGAAAATTTTAGAGCTAGACATCATCTGCAGGAGTTGCTCCATTGTTGGAACTAGGTAGTTGTCCTTTTCTGAAGATCCATTGAGATTTCTGAAATATACGCATAAGCGAATCTCCCCAGAATTTTTCCTTACATGAACTAAATTAGCTACCCATGTAGAGTGTCTAACACTTTCTTTAACTCTTGACACATGAGAGGCTCCAGGGGAGTGTGATGCTTTCAAAGATTTTGTTGAAAGGATTTCACTTCAGACTTTAATGGGATGGTGTGTTGAATGATACATGTATCATAAGTTTTCAGATCTCGGTAGGACCACACAAAGACATATTGATATTGTCTGAAGAATTTGAGATATGCCTTCCTTTCTTCTTTAGATATGGTTTTTCCAAGGTTTACATTATCTTTCTTCTGGAAGATAATTTTGGCATCTAACACTTTCTTTAACTCTTGACACATGAGAGGCTCCAGGGAAATGTGATACTTTCAGAGATTCTGTTGAAAGGGTTTCACTTCAGACTTTAACAGGATGGTGTGTTGAATGATACAGGTATCATAAGTTTTCATATCTCGGTAGGACCACACAAAGACATATTGATATTGTCTGAAGAGTTTGAGATAGGCCTTCCTTTCTTCTTTAGATATGGTTTTTCCAAGGTTTACATTTTTTGGGTTTTCCAGGGTTCCGATATTTATAGTTTCATGCATGGGGAAGGAAACTACCGGTCTTCATGTTTTTTGACCCCTTCAACCTTCCTTTAGGTCAAAAAGGTTTTCTAAATTAGCTATCCCTTTCGGTATCATGTGGGACTTCGATCCATCTGTTGGTTGATGTGTTTGAGGATTGACCTCTGCTGATTTTTCTTAGAATACTTCATCATCAATAGCCAAGTCTTTGAAATTATATTGGTTAGTAAAAAAGTTTATGATTTGTTTGTCTCCTTCAAATATCTTCCAATTAAAAATATTATTGGGCACCAATGGTTTGTAGAGTAGCTCCATAGTGAACTGGGAGGCTTCATAATATTCTAGAGGTGATAGCCTTGAAGAAACGGTGGCCAAAGAATAAAAAAGAATGTTCTTTTCTCTAGGAATCATTGTAATGTTGAAAGCTTCAAAATGTTCTATGAGCCTATGCACTTCCTGTTGGTAGTTCTTTAGGTGTGGAGAGTTGAAATGTATAGTATTCATTATCTTTCTGAAAATGATTTTAGAGTCTTTGAAAACCTTTAATTCTTTGAAATTTAGGTCTATGTCTTTCTTTAGCCCCTATATTAGAGTTTCATACTCGAAGGTATTGTTTGTGCACTCGAACTCAAGTCTACAGGATAGAAAATGTTGTTTACCTTTCGGATTAATGAGGATGCACCCTGGCGCAGACCCATCTTGCGATTTAGATCCATTATAGTACAAGGTCAAAACTTGCGGGCAAATTCTATCAGCTTCCCCTTTCTTATTACTATCCCCTTTTCCTCCTGTGAGTTATGTGATCTCTAACATGGTTCTTGGAAAAATAGGGTTTCCTCTACCGTCATCAACAATTCCTCTTGAAAAATTATTTCGGAGTTTTGGGTAAGAGGGACATTAGAGGAGAGAGGGCATACATTCTCGAAGTAAGAATCATAGGAATAATTACCTAACACGAGGAAATTTGTCGATGAGGGTTCATTGAGGGTTTATAGATCAGTGACAGTATGTTTCAGATATCTTTCCCTATCAATTATGATCATGCTTTTGTTCCCTTTTAATGTCAACCAAAGGTGAGTTCAGTCTGTGCTAAAGTATTCGTTTAACTTTTTAGACCAATCTCGGCTTAATAACAACCCATAAAATTCTAGGATATCTAATATAATGATGAAAACTACTTGCATGAATTTAGGATTCGTCGCTATTCTGATAATTACATCTTTGAGTTCTCCCATGACCTTCACTTGGGTTCTGTCTAGTTGTATTACATGTTTGTCACTTTTGAGAGGGATTATGTTTAGTTTTTTACAAATAGATAGTGGCATAACATTAGAATATGCTCTTGAATCAAATAAACAATTATGGAGGTTCCTGTTAAAGACTTTGAATGTTAAAAGGAACGGTGGGACTAAAGTTTTTCCCTTCTTATCTTCAAAGCAAGAATTCACAGTTGGTTTATTCCCTGGATATGTGGGGATTATATTTCTTCCTGGGTGAGTGCTTTTCGTAGGATTTTCTACTAATTTCAAAGATTGTATCATAAAGTCTTTTTGCCGAGGGATTCTACATATGTCCATCACTGATATATTAGCCTTCAACTTCTTCAAATCTTCAACTACGTTGTAATCTATCTTGGGAAATTCTTGGGTATGGATGCTTATAGGGTTATTACAACGCGAAAAAGGTTCTTTTGGGTGATCGAGAGTTGATCTTCCTCCCAAATTTTGGGTAGTGGCAAGGTCATTTGAGACGGGTTGACCTTTACTTCATGTTTGCACCATTGATACCTCTATGGGTGGTTCTTGAACCTCAAATAGGTCATCGAAAGGAATAATTAGGTTAGGATCCCATATGAACATGGTTGTATCTTCTAGTGGATCAATCTCTTACTAATTAATAGTATTTATAAATGAACCACTTTAATGTTCGGTTAGGGAAACCTCATCTAGAAACCGGTTGGCCATCAAATTCATGGCATGTACCCATTGAGGGCAGTCCCTTTCAGAGTGGTTTTCCTGGTGATAAGTACAGAAAGAATCT
>JZKD02S2399366.1:0-13219 GCA_000966675.3 Picea glauca
TATGGATTCTTTTATTCAATCGGCGACGCTCCTCAAAATAGTCACGACCGTGACCCTGACGTCTCCCTTTGAAGTCTTTTCCATCTTCCCGTGCAGGCGCGCACGACGAGGTGCATATGCTCCTGCATCAAAAACGATAAAGGACATCAACAAGCAAATTAACAAATGAGAGACCATCATAGCAATTTTATGATGATCACATCCTTCTTTTTCTTTATCAAGTCCTTCATTTAATTATTCGATCTCTTTCAGTAGAAACGTTTAACCAAAGACTAATAACTCATTTTCTCTTCTTACACGGTATTGTTGTTCCTCGATCACCCATCGTCTTCCTTATTAGAGATTATTTCTTGTATTTATTTTCTTTATGGTCCATGGGATCCCCAATCCCAGTCTTTAAGAAAAACACATTTTAAATTTCAAAGAATATTTAACAGACTATATATTTTTTAGAAATTTCAAGACAACTACTTTGGGAACAATATTGAATGTGCATTGTAACCTTGTCTTCAGAATATAAAGTATTTGAGGTTGATATATCATTATATTTATTTGAGATTCCCATGTGTCCACTCTATCAAAGTTCTCTTATGCATGCAGATCATCTTCTTTTTTATTTCATGTGATCAAAAATATTTATCTTAAACTATGATGGATGTGAGGAAATTTTTCTTAATTGATTTAAATGTGTGAAGTGTGTGATTCATGATCCTTTCGTAGGAACTTTATTTAAAAAGAAGAAACAACATTTTCCTTTTATTTTCTCGCAATATTTATGCTTCTTTGAAACACTACGATGAACTTCTATCAAGTCCCACATTCTGAATATTTAAAACTCCCAAGAAAATCTAGAGAGGAGTACCACCTCTATAGAAACACAGGGGGATTTAGATCATCGTGAGGTTACCATTTCGGTCCTAATGGATTCAAGCATCAACATTTTTGGTGACCATACTGGGGAATGAGCTGAAATTTGGAACTTGTTCTAGCATTTTGAAAAATATATGACTTTTCCCAAGGATGATCAACCCCACCTGGAAATTGGATTGAACAACCAACGAATCATTTTACGTCAATTATACAACTTGGTAATATCAACGATCGAGACCCATGAATATTTGGAAAGGTCTTGGAAAACCTTGGTCCAAGAAGAAGAAAGAGAAATCCTTTGAAGACAGAGGAGAGAAGAGTGACAAGACTGACGAAATCAAAGGCTAGCTAGAGAAGCACAAAGACGCAATCGAGATTGAAGATGGAAGAATACAAAGGACCCATTACCAGAATTAATATCAAGAAACTTTGTATTCTAATAAGCGAAAGTCACATCTTTGGAACATCTACAGACATGGAAAAAATAAATGAACAACCATGAGTCAAGCATCATAAGGAGAGACAAGGAGGTGGAAGAGATGCTGCAAAAAATCAAGGAAACCTAGGATTTGAAAATCGAAGGAGGGTAATACATTCCCATATAAATATTATAGGAGAGAAACATGATCTCCATGTTCTCCCAAAGGGAACCCTGAAAGAATTTTCTGGAGATGGAGTAATCGATTCAAAGAGGCATCTACACTTATTTCTTGATGTTTGTGATTTTCACTATGTTGAATATGACGATGTCATGGTAAAGTTGTTTATGCAAACATTATCAAGAAGAGCATATGAATGATATACAATGTTACCTAGTAGATAAATTCACTCATTTAATGACCTTGAAGTTATGTTCTTGACTATGTTCACCCCTCCAATTTCTTATCATACCCTTCTCACCAATTCCACCCAGATTGGATTGAGGAAGAATGAAAAAATATGAGATTTTAATCTTAGATTCAATAAAATCTTGAGTAAGATTCCAAAAGATAAAAGACCGAATGACCCGATAGTTCTCATTTGTTATAAGAATGAAATGACTCTAAATGTAAAATATTCTATCCAAACTTCTCAAATGGATACCTTGGAGGAGGCAATGACTAAATCCACATAGATGGAAGAAATTAAGATTGAAATGGGTGCCAAACCTGAAATTATATTGGGAAAAGTGAAAAGAAATCTGGGAGGATTAAGTATTGATAATCAAGGAGATTCCAGTTCAAGAAATCACGAGGAATTCAAACCTCAAACAGATCAAAACCAAACAATGGGAGGAGGATTTTTCAAGGGAATCATACCCGCTGTAAAGTTTGACCCTGTAGCAACACAGGAAACTAAGAAAAGAATTGAAATTGTATAGATGAATAGAACTATTAGGGAAATAAAAAATGATATAACCAGACTAATAAGGGGATATAATTATGTGGAAAATCCAATAAATCCAATCCCAGAGCAAAGAAGGAACCCTCCCCAAGAAAATAGAGTGAGGTTTAAGAACACGGAAAATTTATAAAAACCAAGGGTTCCCATGAAACCTACTCCTAATGCGCCTATTTTGGATGATGTGTATGATGAGAAATTAGTTGAGCAAGAGAACTATTACTAACTCGATGAAATCTATGAAACTATGCATATGGACATATGCGATACGCCCATGTATATATTTGAAGAGGGAGATAACAATCCCAACTCGCAAGAAAATGTTGCCTAGACAAGAGGATTTGTAAATACACCAAAAAATAAAGGCGACTCTGATAAAGAGAACCAAAAAGAAAAAGAAAAATCCAATGAGAAAGTGACAGATGGCGTTGGGAGTAAAAAAAACCTTTGACATCAAACTCCAGTAAAATGACATATAATGTCATGGAGGATTTAAGTAAATTAAGGATAACTTTTCCATTTACAGAAGTGGTGAATATTCCCCAGCAAAGACAAAAAATTTTGAAATTGTTGGATGATCCATCTGAAAGAGAAGAGGTTGTTGTTACCAATCTAAAAAAAATCCAAAGCCAGCCGACTTCCAAGATGAGAGGTAAAATTCGCCCTTCTACATTTCAATTTAAAATCATGATGTTGCACTACATAATTGTTAGTTGACACTGACATGAAAAATAATATAATGGCACTGGAAGTGATGGAGGCATTGGGAATGAGTTGCAGTAATTATTATGAAACCGGTGAAAGCATATATGCAATTGATTCTAGGAAAATGCCAGCTTATGGAGAGATCAAATATTTTGATGCTTGGATTACGACAACCCCCCATATCATTATTGTTTTTAATATTATTGTGTTAGACCTTCCTCCAACATATGGATTTGTGTTGGGAAGAGATTGGACATCTATGATCGAGGGATATATATTAAATGATGGAAGTTTTATGATGCTACCAGGCAAAGAAGGAGAAATGTTGAAAGTGCCCCATGAACCTAGAAAACCCTTTTCTTTCAAGAAGAAGGACAATGAATTGATGGAGGATTATATAGATGCTGAGATTGGAAACTATGCTATCCTAGACATAGAGAATAATGAAAGCCTAGAGCAAGTTCAAGATGTGGAGAATCAAGAATGTTTTTTTGAAGGCTATTGGAGGATGTCATTCGATGTAAAGTATTCAAAGTCTAGGAATGGAGTTGGATTTTTTCTTATAATTCCAAGTAATATTATGCATCCACATGATGTGAGACTAGATTTTTAATGCACTAATAACGAGGTAGAGTATGAAGATTTGATTCAGTGGATGATCCTTGCACAAGAAATGAAAATAGAGCATATAATTGTAACTAGTGACTCAGAGTTGGTGATTAATCAGGTCACCCAAAAGTATAAAATCAAGAAGGAAAGACATAAGTTATATTTCAAAAGAGTTAATGAATTGATGGAATATTTTAGTTCCTTCAACATTTATTTCATTCCAAGGGACAAGAATCACAAGGAGGATTTATTAGCCTTGGAGGCCTCATTTTCAAACCTAGACGATATCCAAAGCAGGACATATTTCCAAATAGAAAGGGATTTCTGACCGGTTGTGCCCGATAACATTGAATATTTGCAAGTATTTGAGAATGATGAACAATTGGAATTTTTTTTGTTGAATTATGATGATGATGATGAATATGGACACTCGTCTTTTGTCACCAAATATTGCATACACTTCAAATCCCTTTTTACGAAAGATGATCATGCTAAGAATCTTCTTGAATAAGTTTTGGTTTGAAAATGTTAGGTAGCTAGAGAGGTAGTAGTGGGGGCCCAGAGGGCCCATAGTGATAATAGTGGAGGGAATTCAATGTAAGGTGGACTAGGTCCACTATATTATTAAATAAGGCCCAGTATGGTAGCTAGATATAAAAAATTGGTAGTTAGATATAATAAATATAAGAGGACTTCTTAGAAGGTTCTACTTCTAGACCTAGAATGTTCTTAGGTGATGGTAGCACTATATAAAGGGGTTCAAGAAATGTAATGGGACATGAAGAGACATATTGTTTTGTGATTTTTAGCTCAATAGGAGGATTCCCCATCAAAGACGCAAGTGAACAGGAGAGGATCCCTTCCATAATAGGATCCATTGTATGGTGTTGTCCTACCTTAAGGGTTTCATAATAATAAAATGTGGTTTCTTTTATATTTCTTTGTGGATATATTGTGTATTCAATATTTGTGGGGATTATATTTGTATATCTATCCAGGTTCTTAACAAGTTGTATCAGATTACTTTCCTTGGTAGACATTGTGGACAAATATTTTTTATTTTTGCATATTTTTTTTTTCGGAGAAGAAAAAAAGAGGGCCGCAACATTCCAAAAACATTCAGTATATTTATATGAAAAATTTGCAGAAACAGGTTGTAGAGTTAATCTTAGAAAACACCCAAGTTAAAAAAACAATCATCTGAAATAGAGTCCAGGAATTCAAGATATTGAAGTTTTAAAATCTGCAATTTTCAGGGTTTTTTCCACGAACGACGACGCAAATTTTTTTTTTTTGTAGCAGATGGAGGCCAAATATGCCCCCAAAAATTATATATATGAGTTCCTCTCACAATTTCACCCAATTTCAAAAACCAAAATCAGCCGAAACAGAGTCTGGGAAGTGAAGTTATGAGCATTTTAAGTTCAACAATTTTTTAGGGTTTTTCCAGAAAACGCCGTGATTTTTTGGAGTAATTTATTGTTCTATTTTTTGGGTTTTTTCATGACAGTAGAGTTCATAAATTTTCATAGGTTGCTCATATGGATATTTATTCTCAATCCCTCCAATAAATTCTATAGATTACTGAAGCATTCAAAGCCCAATTGTTTGACACATTGAATGACAAATTGGAAGACTTTGTAGATGGCCTCACAAACGACCTCAATGATAGTTTTCATAGTATTCAATATTCATTGGATATCATGTAGGAGACATTTATTATGGCAGACATAAGGGATGACTATAATCAATAAATATATGCTTGGTATGATTTGGAGGCCAATTGTGATGATTGGTATATGGATAGTTGTCATTTCTGGGATGACAACCACTTTCATATTTTATTTGATGACTCTAATCCGCCTTTTGTAGAAAGCATCAATGTGACAAATCAGGAGCCAATGATTATTACCAGTGTCCATCTTGCAGATTCTACAGTGGTATTATTCCTTCCATATTCTGCTATGACCCTTTTCCACTATGTGGATGGATCTTTTTATTTGCATCCACATGACAAGTGTCATTCTTTGGAGCATCATTTTGAGTTGGTTATTAGGTTACAAAATATTCCATGGGGAGTTCAAATGAGCACTTGAACATGGGACCTGATCTTACAGTGGTGGTTGGACTACTTCAACATGGTGGATTTCCTTTCTACATGGGATCTTGGTTCTCCAGTATTCTTTAGCATTATGGTCCACAATTATTCATGGGACCCTGGTATATGGTTGTACATCAAGCATTGAGGAAAACTCTTTCATAAGGGGGATGGAATGTTAGGTAGCTAGAGATGTAATAGTGGGGGTCAAGAGGGCCCATAATGATACTAGTGGAGGCCATTCAATGTAAGGTGGAATAGGTCCACTATATTATTAAATAAGACCCACTATGGTAGCTAGATATGATAAATTGGTAGTTAGATATAATAAATATAAGAGGAATTCTTAGAAGGTTATACTTCTAGAAGATTCCTCCTCTAGAATGTTCTTAAGTGATGCATTATATAAAGGGGTTCAAGAAATGTAATGGGACATGAAGAGAAATATTGTATTGTGAGATGTAGCTCAATAGGAAGATGCCCCCTCGAAGAGGCAAGTGAACAGGAGAGGATCCCTTCCATAATAGGATCCATTGTATGGTGTTGTCCTACCTCAAGGGTTTGGTAACCATAAAGTGTGGTTTCTTCTATCTTACTTTGTGGATCTATTGTGTATTCAGTATTTTTGGTGATTATATTTGTAGATCTATTCAGGTTCTTAACATAAAAGTGCAAGAGATAAGAAAAGTCAATATTGGAACTCACAGTTCCCCGAAATATGTCAACTTGGGAGTTGATTGTATTAACACTCAAAAATTTCTTTGGGTTGTATCAAAGAAAACCCTGAGGTAACTATTTCAACCAACTTTATATTGTATTCTGACCTATACAACCAGAGAGGGATATCTAATATGTCTAATGACTGGTAATAACTCAAGGGTTTCATTAATAAAGGCACAAAGGTCAAATTCTGCAATAGGACATGTTTGTTTTTGTTTTAAAAGGGTTGGTAGGAAAAACAAGGAAAAGGTACCGTTGGGAAATGGAATCAAGGTCTGAATTTCAATGTTTTTACAGTCAATAGTTGGTTGGTTTCTTCCTACAGATTTGAGGCAAAATAGGTGTTATGCTTGGCAAATAAATTATATGAAATGAGAGATGGAAAGGAGGAGAAATCCCACTACACTATAGGCATCAATCGGGGGATTAATATCCAATGCATATTTAGAATAAAGGTCACAAAGATTAATTACTAAACAAAGCATCAAATGAAAATGAATTTTGAAAACGTAACCATTTACACATAACAAGTATCATCAGTGTGAAAGGAGCATCAATCATGGATGAATTCCTACCACTTACTCTTAGAAAATGCTAATAGAAAAACATAATCATTGAAATAATATACAAGAAATACATATTGAACATAAACACCATGATGAATATCAAATTGCAGAAAGAGGAAACTTATGCATTAACTTCAAACAAATAAACAAGTCTTCATCCAGTACCATAGTCCTCCCCCCCCTCTTTTAATAAAAAATTACATCAATGATATCTTTAGGAGGTCAAATCATACTCCATCTATCAGATTCTATGCCTTAGAGACATGTGGCAAACAGAAAATCCAACTAATCCTTCATTCCTCGAAAATGTCTTTTAGAATAAATGCAACTGCAACCAGTTCATTGCATGGAGATTTAGTAGAGTGGAATATTAGGTACAAGTGTCTCTTGGTATCTAACTACTCTCTGAGAAACCATTCAAACATCCTCAGACAGGTGGAATCCCCCCTACAACTCAGATTGATCATACTGTTAGCGTTTGCAGCGCAATTTCAGGATTCACTGCAAACTTCCCTGTAGGTGATTATTTCCACTTTTCTCCAAAAATACGAACTGGGTCAGACTGATTTTTGGTCAGCAAGTCAATGATATTAATATTCATCTTAAAAAAAAAATTCAGAAGAAACCAAATCGAAATTTAAAGGTTATGATAAAAATACGAGTTTTATGTGTACAAGGTGAGTTTTGCAGTGCGCAGTGAGTTTTGCAGTGAACAATGAGTTTTGCAGCGTGCAGTTGAAAATCAAAATGGAAATAATAAATGATATAGCTTCCTTTTGAAGCTGACCCTTGGAGATGTTGGATGATTCCATACACTAAAAAAAATATTGTTGCTAACATGCATGACTTTGCAAACTACTGACAAACCTCTAACCTTAGCTATGAAAATCATGGTGCTAACAGCTGGCTCGAATGGGGATGCTATCCTCCCTGTGAGGTAGCAAAGAAAAGTATACAAGGTTCCTTATCCATTAGGTTTTTACCAAGCCATATACTATGATCTGCAACCTGCAATCTGTTTCTCCACCAACTTATTCTGCAACTGAAGTAAACCCAATCTAAAAATACAAATTGAAAAAATGATGAAAGAACGCTTACCATGCTGATCTTATTCACACCTACCTAGCTGCTGAAAAAATCCTATCAGATCAAATGATAAAATCATTCCAATGTAACCAGTCCAATAGCTACTCAGATACCATGGATTTTTTATTGTGCTTGGACTGAGTAAAAACTGGAAAATATAACATCAATGGCAATTGATGATATTTTGGGTTTTCAAAGTGAAGACATGGTCGAAAAATCAATATGAAAAATCCTTCCATGTAGTCTTCTATATGGTCATAAAAGACATAATTTGTTTGATGAACCTCAAGTTATTTTGTGACTATATCATCATGTTTGAAATTTTCATATATATCCTTTATATCAAACCATGGCCTCAACTGTGAAATGTCAAAAATGAAACATTTCTGAATCATGGCATCAAAGGACAACAATTCCTTTTCTTGTTTGGGCAGGAAAAAGTTTTCAAAAGAGTGATTTTGACAGTAAAAACTGTGGGACTGAATTTGGGCATCTAAGACCTCAATATGTTACTCGAGTTTATAAACAAATGCTTACAAAAAACAAATCCTTTCCTCGAAAAATTTGCATGAATGAAAATATTGAGGTAGAAAATTTGAAAAAGCATCTTCCACTTGATCATCATTGAACAAATAAAAATATTCTCTGAAAACTTCAATAGAAAGAGGCTTTTCCACTTACCATGTCATATTGAAGCAACCAAATCCACAATTTAAACTTTTAATTCCTCAGACAGTGGAGTCGCCATGACAATTCTGAGCTCTGGATTCTTCTTCTAGTGGAATCACCTTCAAACTGATTTTCTGATGTGTGGAGTTGCTAGAGTATAAATACACCCAATATGTGCCTAAGTGTTTGTGTCTCTTAGACCTTATAACTAAAACAATGTCGTTCTTCCCGAGGAAAATAATAGAAATCGTTCCCCGACAACGGGGCCAAAATGTTAACACTCGGAAATTTCTTTGGGTTGTATCAAAGAAAACCCCGAGGTAACTATTTCAACCAACTTTAATTGTATTCTAATGTATACAACTAGAGAGGGATCTCTTAGATGTCTAATGACTGGTAATAACTCAAGGGTTTCATCAATAAAGGCACAAAGGTCATATTCTGCAATATGACAGGTTTTTTTTATTTTTAAAGGGGTTGGTAGGACAAAGAAGGAAAAGGTAACATTGGTAAATGGAGTAAAGGCCTGAATTTTAATCCTTTTAGAGTCAACAACTAGCTGGTTTCTTTCTGCATATTTGAGAAAAAATAGGTTTTATGCTCAAAAAATAAATGATATTAAATGAGAGATGGAAAGGAGAAAAAAACCCACTACACTACATGAATTAATCACTGGATGAATATCTAGTGCATATTTAGAAGAAAGGACACAAAGATTAATTACTAAACAGAGCATCAAATGAAGATGAATTCTGTAAAAGTAACCATTTACACATAACAAGAATCATCAGTGTGAAAGGATCATCAAACATGGATGAATTCCTACCACTTAATATCAGACGATGCTAGCATAAAAACATTATCATTGAAATGATATACATGAAACACATATTGAACATAAACACTATGAAGAATCTCAAATTTCAGAAAGAGGAAACTTCTACATTAACTTCAAAGAAATAAACAAGTCTTGATCCAGTACCATAGTCCTCCCCCCCCAAAGAGAGTCCCCCTCCTATTTTAATAGAAAATTACATCAATCATATCTTTAGGAGGTCAAATCCGACTCCATGCATCAGATTCTATGCCTTAGAGACAGGTGGCAAACAAAAAATTCAACTAATTCCTTGATTCCTAGAAACTGTCTTTTATAATAAATGCAACGGAATCCAGCTCATTGCATGGATATTTAGTGGAGAGGAATCTTAGGTAAAAGTGTCCCTTGGTATCTAACTACTCTCTGAGAACACATTCGAACCTCCTCAGATAGGTGGTATCCCTCCTACAACTCGGATTTACTAGACTATTAGCATTTGTAGCGCAATTTCAGGATTCGCTGCAAACTTCCCTATATGTGATGATTTTCACTTTTCTCTAAAAAGACGAACTGGGTCAGGCTTATTTTTTGTCAACAAGTCAATGATGTTACTATTCATATCCAAAAACAAATTCAAAAGAACCCAGATCAACATTTAAATTTTATGATAAAAATACGATTTTTCTGTGTACCAGGTGAGTTTTGCAGCGCACAGTGAGTTTTGCAGTGCGCAATGAGTTTTACAATGCGCAGTGAGTTTTGCAGCACACAGTTGAAAATGGAAATGGAAATAATAAATGATAAAGATTACTTTTGAAACTGACCCTTGGAGATGTTGGATGATGCCATACGCTAAAAACAATATTGGTGCTAACATGTATGACTTTGCAAACTACTGAAAAACCTCTAACCTTAGCTATGAAAATCATGGTGCTAACATATTTCACCACTGAGGATGTTGATCAATATCTTTCCTTGTTCAGAGAATACATTGATGTGCTCACTTGGACCTATGATGATTTGAAATCTTATGGTAAAACTATATTCCAACATATCATTCCTTTGAGGGAAGAAGCAAAGCAAATGAAGCAAAAATTAAGGATGATGAATCCCAGGCTAAAACATCTAGTAAATATTGAATTGGAGAAATTAAAGAAGGAAAGAATAATTTATCCCATTAGACACTCCAACTGGATTTCAAATCTTGTGATTGTAAGAAAAAATATCAGGAAACTTCAGATGTGTGTTGACTTCAAAGCCCTTAACAGAGAAATCATAAAGGATAACTTTCCTTTACCTAATATGGAATTCCTCATCCATCAAGTCAATGGATCAACCTGCATGTCCACCTTGTATGTTTTTTCTGCATATAACCAAGTCTTGGTAGCTAAGGAAGATAGGGAAAAGACGACATTTATCACACCTTGGGAGACATATGCATATGCTATAATGCCCTTTGGTTTGAAGAATATTAGAGCCACATTCCATATGGACATGGATCATGCATTTAGCGGTTTGATAGGAAACTTTATGGCAGACTATCAAGATGACTTGACAGTGCATTCAAAAGAAGGAGTGATCATATCCATCCTTTGAGAATTTTTTTTGAAAGATACAAACTATATGGTGTCTCTCTAAATCCAAAGAAATGCTTGTTCACTATAACTCAAGGAAAACTGTTGGGCCACATTGTGTGCAAGGAAGGGATTTACATAGATCTAGAAAGAGTTAAATAAATAAATAAGCTCAACCCCCCGACATCTAAGGAGGGAGTCCAATCATTTTTCGTCAAGATCAATTTTGTGCGAAGATTTGTTCCTGACTATGCAAGTATCGTAAATTTGATCAATTTGTTGTTGAAAAAGGAGCAGAGGTTCGAATGGACAATGACTACTCAAGAGGATTTCAACAATATCAAAGGAGCAATCACCACAACTCACGTCATCATTATTCCATATTTTCAAAATGATTTCTTCATATATTCATTTTCTACAGAGACAATTGTTGCATCTGTTCTTACTCATAAGAATACCAAAGGAGAATAACTCCCAATATGTTTCATGAGAAAAAACCGACATGACTATGAGTTGAGGTATTTAGAAATAGATAAGCAAGCCTTGGCTCTTTTAAAAGTGGTAGCTCACTTTTGGATCTACATAATGAACTCCCATGTTATTTCTTATGTTCCCTCATCAGCAGTGAAGATGCTTCTGAATCAATAATTGAGAGAAGGAAAATGAGCTAACTGGTTGGAAAAGATAAAATAATATGATATCAATATTAAACCTTTAAAATCTATCAAAGGAAAAGGTTTATGCATGCTCATCACGAATGGTAATTCGTTCGATGGAATGATTTTGATTTTAGACACTTAAGGTCTGGGCAATTTCATGTCACCATGAACCCTATGGAGCCAAGAACATTGAAAATGAAGGAAAATAAATATGTGTTGATTGTTGATATATTGTTCAGGATAAATTATGATGGTATACTATTGAGATGGTATTCATTCAACACATATCAACACATATCAACCATGTGTTGATATGTGTTGAAGGAAAATAAATCCCAAGAATTGATGAGAGAATTCCATGAAGGAATATGCGATGGACACTTTTCACCTACTGCCACCTCCCAAAAGATAATAAGGGTTGGATTCTACTAGCCATTGATATTCAGAGACTCGTATGACACAATAAGGAAGTGTGTATCGTGCCAACNGGTTCAAGAAATGTAATGGGACATGAAGAGAAATATTGTATTGTGAGATGTAGCTCAATAGGAAGATGCCCCCTCGAAGAGGCAAGTGAACAGGAGAGGATCCCTTCCATAATAGAATCCATTGTATGGTGTTGTCCTACCTCAAGGGTTTGGTAACCATAAAGTGTGGTTTCTTCTATCTTACTTTGTGAATCTATTGTGTATTCAGTATTTTTGGTGATTATATTTGTAGATCTATTCTGGTTCTTAACAAAAAAGTGAAAGAGATAAGAAAAGTCAATATTGGAACTCACAGTTCCTCGAAATATGTCAACTTGGGAGTTGATTGTGTTAACACTTGAAAATTTCTTTGGGTTGTATCAAAGAAAACCTTGAGGTAACTATTTCAACCAACTTTATATTGTATTCTGACCTATACAACCAGAGAGGGATCTCTAATATGTCTAATGACTGGTAATAACTCAAGGGTTTCATCAATAAAGGCACAAAGGTCAAATTCTGCAATAGGTTATGTTTGTTTTTGTTTTAAAAGGGTTGTTAGGACAAACATGGAAAAGGTACCTTTGGGAAATGGAGTCAAGGCCTGAATTTCAATGTTTTTACAGTCAATAGTTGGTTGGTTTCTTCCTACATATTTGAGGCAAAATAGGTGTTATGCTTGGCAAATAAATTATATGAAATGAGAGACAGAAAGGAGAAGAAAGCCCACTACACTATAGGCATCAATCAGGGGATTAATATCCAATGCATATTTAGAATAAAGGTCACAAATATTAATTACTAAACAAAGCCTCAAATGAAGATGAGTTTTGAAAACATAACCATTTACACATAACAAGCATCATCAGTGTGAAAGGAGCATCAATCATGGATGAATTCCTACCACTTACAAGAAAGACATATTGAACATAAACACCATGATGAATATCAAATTGCATAAATAGGAAACTTATGCATTAACTTCAAACAAATAAACAA
>JZKD02S2399366.1:13299-29064 GCA_000966675.3 Picea glauca
ATCAATGATATCTTTAGGAGGTCAAATAATACTCCATGTATCAGATTCTATGCCTTAGAGACATGTGGCAAACAAAAAATCCAACTAATCCTTCATTCCTCGAAAATGTCTTTTAGAATAAATGCAACTGCAACCAGTTCATTGCATGGAGATTTAATAGAGTGGAATATTAGGTACAAGTGTCCCTTGGTATCTAACTACTCTCTGAGAAACCATTCAAACCTCCTTAGATAGGTGGAATCCCCCCTACAACTCAGATTTATCATACTGTTAGCGTTTGTAGCGCAATTTCAGGATTCACTGCAAACTTCCCTGTAGGTGATTATTTCCACTTTTCTCCAAAAATACAAACTGGCTCAGACTGATTTTTGGTCAGCAAGTCAATGATATTAATATTCATCTTCACAAAACATTTCAGAAGAAACCAAATCTAAATTTAAAGGTTATGATAAAAATACGAGTTTTATGTGTACAAGGTGAGTTTTGCAGTGCGTAGTGAGTTTTGCAGTGAACAATGAGTTTTGCAACGCGTAGTTGAAAATCAAAATGGAAATAATAAATGATATAGCTTCATTTTGAAGCTGACCCTTGGAGATGTTGGATGATTCCATACACTAAAAACAATATTGGTGCTAACATGCATGACTTTGCAAACTACTGACAAACCTCTAACCTTAGCTATGAAAATCATGGTGCTAATAGCTGGTTCGAATGGGCATTTTATCCTCCCCGTGAGGTAGCAAAGAAAATTATACAAGGTTCCTTATCCATTAGGTTTTTACCAAGCCATATACTATGATCTGTAACCTGCAATCTGTTTCTCCACCAACTTATTCTGCAACTGAACTAAACCCAATCTAAAAATACAAATTGAAAAAATGATGAAAGAACGCTTACCATGCTGATCTTATTCACACCTACCTAGCTGCTGAAAAAATCCTATCGGATCAAATGATAAAATCATTCCAATGTAACCAGTCCAATAGCTACTCAGATACCATGGATTTTTTATTGTGCTTGGACTGAGTCAAAACTAGAAAATATAACATCAATGGCAATTGATGATATTTTGCATTTTCAAAGTGAAGCCATGGGTGAAAAAATAATATGAAAAATCCTTCCATGTAGTCTGCTATATGGTCATAAAAGACATAATTTATTTGATGAACCTCAAGTTATTTTTTGACTATATCATCATGTTTGAAATTTTCATATATATCCTTTATATCAAACCATGGCCTCAACTATGAAATGTCAAAAACGAAACATTTCTGAATCATGGCATCAAAGGACAACAATTTCTTTTCTTGTTTGGGCAGGAAAAAGTTTTCAAAAGAGTGATTTTGACAGTAAAAACTGTGGGACTGAATTTGGGCATCTAAGACCTCAATATGTTACTCGAGTTTATAAACAAATGCTTACAAAAAACAAATCCTTTCCTCGAAAAATTTGCATGAATGAAAATATTGAGGTAGAAAATTTGAAAAAGCATCTTCCACTTGATCATCATTGAACAAATAAAAATATTCTCTGAAAACTTCAATAGAAAGAGGCTTTTCCACTTACCATGTCATATTGAAGCAACCAAATCCACAATTTAAACTTTTAATTCCTCAGACAGTGGAGTCGCCATGACAATTCTGAGCTCTGGATTCTTCTTCTAGTGGAATCACCTTCAAACTGATTTTCTGATGTGTGGAGTTGCTAGAGTATAAATACACCCAATATGTGCCTAAGTGTTTGTGTCTCTTAGACCTTATAACTAAAACAATGTCGTTCTTCCCGAGGAAAATAATAGAAATCGTTCCCCGACAACGGGGCCAAAATGTTAACACTCGGAAATTTCTTTGGGTTGTATCAAAGAAAACCCCGAGGTAACTATTTCAACCAACTTTAATTGTATTCTAATGTATACAACTAGAGAGGGATCTCTTAGATGTCTAATGACTGGTAATAACTCAAGGGTTTCATCAATAAAGGCACAAAGGTCATATTCTGCAATATGACAGGTTTTTTTTATTTTTAAAGGGGTTGGTAGGACAAAGAAGGAAAAGGTAACATTGGTAAATGGAGTAAAGGCCTGAATTTTAATCCTTTTAGAGTCAACAACTAGCTGGTTTCTTTCTGCATATTTGAGAAAAAATAGGTTTTATGCTCAAAAAATAAATGATATTAAATGAGAGATGGAAAGGAGAAAAAAACCCACTACACTACATGAATTAATCACTGGATGAATATCTAGTGCATATTTAGAAGAAAGGACACAAAGATTAATTACTAAACAGAGCATCAAATGAAGATGAATTCTGTAAAAGTAACCATTTACACATAACAAGAATCATCAGTGTGAAAGGATCATCAAACATGGATGAATTCCTACCACTTAATATCAGACGATGCTAGCATAAAAACATTATCATTGAAATGATATACATGAAACACATATTGAACATAAACACTATGAAGAATCTCAAATTTCAGAAAGAGGAAACTTCTACATTAACTTCAAAGAAATAAACAAGTCTTGATCCAGTACCATAGTCCTCCCCCCCCAAAGAGAGTCCCCCTCCTATTTTAATAGAAAATTACATCAATCATATCTTTAGGAGGTCAAATCCGACTCCATGCATCAGATTCTATGCCTTAGAGACAGGTGGCAAACAAAAAATTCAACTAATTCCTTGATTCCTAGAAACTGTCTTTTATAATAAATGCAACGGAATCCAGCTCATTGCATGGATATTTAGTGGAGAGGAATCTTAGGTAAAAGTGTCCCTTGGTATCTAACTACTCTCTGAGAACACATTCGAACCTCCTCAGATAGGTGGTATCCCTCCTACAACTCGGATTTACTAGACTATTAGCATTTGTAGCGCAATTTCAGGATTCGCTGCAAACTTCCCTATATGTGATGATTTTCACTTTTCTCTAAAAAGACGAACTGGGTCAGGCTTATTTTTTGTCAACAAGTCAATGATGTTACTATTCATATCCAAAAACAAATTCAAAAGAACCCAGATCAACATTTAAATTTTATGATAAAAATACGATTTTTCTGTGTACCAGGTGAGTTTTGCAGCGCACAGTGAGTTTTGCAGTGCGCAATGAGTTTTACAATGCGCAGTGAGTTTTGCAGCACACAGTTGAAAATGGAAATGGAAATAATAAATGATAAAGATTACTTTTGAAACTGACCCTTGGAGATGTTGGATGATGCCATACGCTAAAAACAATATTGGTGCTAACATGTATGACTTTGCAAACTACTGAAAAACCTCTAACCTTAGCTATGAAAATCATGGTGCTAACATATTTCACCACTGAGGATGTTGATCAATATCTTTCCTTGTTCAGAGAATACATTGATGTGCTCACTTGGACCTATGATGATTTGAAATCTTATGGTAAAACTATATTCCAACATATCATTCCTTTGAGGGAAGAAGCAAAGCAAATGAAGCAAAAATTAAGGATGATGAATCCCAGGCTAAAACATCTAGTAAATATTGAATTGGAGAAATTAAAGAAGGAAAGAATAATTTATCCCATTAGACACTCCAACTGGATTTCAAATCTTGTGATTGTAAGAAAAAATATCAGGAAACTTCAGATGTGTGTTGACTTCAAAGCCCTTAACAGAGAAATCATAAAGGATAACTTTCCTTTACCTAATATGGAATTCCTCATCCATCAAGTCAATGGATCAACCTGCATGTCCACCTTGTATGTTTTTTCTGCATATAACCAAGTCTTGGTAGCTAAGGAAGATAGGGAAAAGACGACATTTATCACACCTTGGGAGACATATGCATATGCTATAATGCCCTTTGGTTTGAAGAATATTAGAGCCACATTCCATATGGACATGGATCATGCATTTAGCGGTTTGATAGGAAACTTTATGGCAGACTATCAAGATGACTTGACAGTGCATTCAAAAGAAGGAGTGATCATATCCATCCTTTGAGAATTTTTTTTGAAAGATACAAACTATATGGTGTCTCTCTAAATCCAAAGAAATGCTTGTTCACTATAACTCAAGGAAAACTGTTGGGCCACATTGTGTGCAAGGAAGGGATTTACATAGATCTAGAAAGAGTTAAATAAATAAATAAGCTCAACCCCCCGACATCTAAGGAGGGAGTCCAATCATTTTTCGTCAAGATCAATTTTGTGCGAAGATTTGTTCCTGACTATGCAAGTATCGTAAATTTGATCAATTTGTTGTTGAAAAAGGAGCAGAGGTTCGAATGGACAATGACTACTCAAGAGGATTTCAACAATATCAAAGGAGCAATCACCACAACTCACGTCATCATTATTCCATATTTTCAAAATGATTTCTTCATATATTCATTTTCTACAGAGACAATTGTTGCATCTGTTCTTACTCATAAGAATACCAAAGGAGAATAACTCCCAATATGTTTCATGAGAAAAAACCGACATGACTATGAGTTGAGGTATTTAGAAATAGATAAGCAAGCCTTGGCTCTTTTAAAAGTGGTAGCTCACTTTTGGATCTACATAATGAACTCCCATGTTATTTCTTATGTTCCCTCATCAGCAGTGAAGATGCTTCTGAATCAATAATTGAGAGAAGGAAAATGAGCTAACTGGTTGGAAAAGATAAAATAATATGATATCAATATTAAACCTTTAAAATCTATCAAAGGAAAAGGTTTATGCATGCTCATCACGAATGGTAATTCGTTCGATGGAATGATTTTGATTTTAGACACTTAAGGTCTGGGCAATTTCATGTCACCATGAACCCTATGGAGCCAAGAACATTGAAAATGAAGGAAAATAAATATGTGTTGATTGTTGATATATTGTTCAGGATAAATTATGATGGTATACTATTGAGATGGTATTCATTCAACACATATCAACACATATCAACCATGTGTTGATATGTGTTGAAGGAAAATAAATCCCAAGAATTGATGAGAGAATTCCATGAAGGAATATGCGATGGACACTTTTCACCTACTGCCACCTCCCAAAAGATAATAAGGGTTGGATTCTACTAGCCATTGATATTCAGAGACTCGTATGACACAATAAGGAAGTGTGTATCGTGCCAACAGTATTTAGGAAAATTAAAGAGATTTGTGATGCCTTTACAACCGATAATTGTAGAACAACCATTCTCCCAATGGGGACTTGATGTTTTTAGACCAATTAATCCGAAGTCTATCAAGGGGCATGTGTACATTCTCATGGCTACAGATTATTTCATGGAATGGTCGGAAGTGGTGGAATTAAAGAAGGTTGATTTTGAGGAGCTAATTAAATTCCTCAAAGATAATATTCTTTCAAGATTTGGTGTCCCAGATAAATTTATCACATACAATGGTTCAATTTTCATCAGTTTGAATTTTATGGAGTTTTGCAAAGAATATGGAATGATCATGGGTCAATCATAGAATTATTATCCACAAGGTAATGGCCTTGTTGAATCTACAAGCAAAACATTTTTTCAGATACTAAAGAAAACCATTGACAAGAACCAAAGGAATTGGCATCTAAAGCTGGCAGATGCATTATGGGAAAGAAAAATGAACCCAGAGAATAGAACTGGGATGTCCCCATATGTATTGGTTTATGGGAAAGAAATGAAGATGCCAATTAGCCTCGAACTCAATCCATTGACTTTCATGGTTAATACAGAAGATATAGAAGAAAGTTCACCCATCCAAAGGAGAATCAACCAGTTGTTGAAATTGGAAGAAGAGTGAAGAAAAGCCCTGAATCGAGCTTCTTTGAGGCAGAAGAGTGTCAAAATATATTTTGATCAGAGCACAAATGTAAATAATTTCCATAAGGGAGAGCTAGTGTTTGGAGAAAGGCCAAGGAGAAATCGTCAATGCATACAAATTTCAAAGCACTCTAGATAAAACCATACATCATTGAGAAGATCTTGGGTTCTAAATCCTATATGCTCCAAGACATGAAGGGTAAAATATTAATTCTTCCTGTCAATGGGATACATTTGAAATGTTTCTTCTCCTAATACTTTCTCATTCTCATTGCACATAATTTTATTTTTCAGTTTGTATATGCTTACTCTGACTCCATAACCTAATGGGTAGAAGCACCTGGTCATGAAAGGATCTGGATTATTTACAACCCACTGGGGGTTATCATACCAAAGGTGGAGCCATTTGTTGAGATCAATTCCCGCTTCTGAAATTTCACTCCCCTTCTCTATTTTCCTTATTTATTTTGTCTATTTCTTCTCCTTCTTCTATACTTACCCAAATTCCCCTTTTCCTTTATCCCTTCTATTCTCCATTTCTAGTTACTATACTTAGTTGTTTTTCCAAAAATGGTGAGTTCGCGGGTTGGTGGACTTGCAGGTTTTCACTTCCTAGTCTTATATCATGAGACCAACTGACCGTCGTATCATTATATACTTAACCTTTTCTCCAATCATGGGTTCTCGGGTTAGAGGTTTTCAAGATTTCATATCCCATGTTCCGCGACATACATTTTGTACCCAAACGATCTGCGATCTACATTTTTACCATCAGATTCCCTGAGCTCCTAAGTATCTCATATTTCCTATATTGAGTTCGACTGGACGCATTACAACACTTAGCCAAATTTCAACCTTCTGCAATGGCGGGTTCTCGGGTTCTCGGGTTGGCGAGTTCACAAAATTCCCAAATCCTAAGTGCTCTCATTATTCCCTTCCACCTTCTTTCTTTTACCATTATTCATTTAGTATGGTTTAATTCTAATAACTCATCATACAGGTCTTGTAAATATCATCATTAATAAGCGAGGGGCTCGATAATATTGCTTATTAAAACCACATTAAAGCACAATTTACGAAATATTATATTATATCTCTCAAGCGCTCATTTCAAATATTATATGGATTAAGAGAACTCTCTCATCAACTTATGGAAGCAACAACTCGACAACATTTCTACAGAGATACTTTGAAATTTTTTGGATGTGAGGACCCGAACTTTCGGTGGTCTAGAGCGTATTATTACTATTCATCCCCTTCTGCTTAGAAGGAAGTAATTTGGAAGTTCAGAATTGCTCGTGCGGGCTATGTTCCTGAGGTTTTCAACAACAAGGAATTGGTCGCCTGGTGCTCTGAGAAATATATACCAAGTCAGTGGATAATTCAACTCCAAGACCATTCTCGCGTCTCTCTTTGACCTCAAGTATTCTGTAAAATGTTAAAAATCGTAGAGCCAACACTCACCTTCAGAGGTGAAGATTGCAGATACTTCTCGAAAAATCATGTAAATGGCCTGGACCTCTGGTCTACATTTTTGGAGAATCCTGTGGCCATCCATGAAGATATTGTCAGGTTTCCATTCAACTTGTTCAAAAACCCCTTTCAGGAAATTGCTTGGTTATTCACTAGACTGACTGACCAAGAAAATACTTCCAACATTTCCTGTATGATTCTTTATATCTTATATTTCATTGTCAAGGAGTAGGCCATTTTCGATTGGGGAAATATGATTTCCATTGAAATCTCTTCCGAATTGTCTGACTATAAAAAGGATAAGAAATTATTTATGGCTTCTTATTTGGTTTTTGTGATAGCACATTGCTGTCAATTTCCTAAATTGTCTATCTGCAAGAAGGTGAATTATGAATTTGACCCTGTGACCTTTTGGTGCCAATCATTGTGGAGGCACAAATTTTCCTTGCATTTTTTTGAAGTTTTCAAAAAATTTGTCTCGGTTTTTAAGGTATTGTTGTTTGGAAAAGATACCCCAAGAATATTTGCCCAGGAAAGTAAATTCCTAGATAAAAAGGGGACCTTGGAGAAAATGGAGAATTACAATCTTATGAGGATTTTCGGTTCTAAGGAAAATCCCTCCTTCCTTCCATGCCATATATCCAACAAAATGTTCATTACAAAAGTTGCAAGGAAATATAATTTCTAGCTGCACTATTTTCATGACAAATGAAAAAAGAAATTCATACTTTGGGCTTGGAAAATTGGGGACTTTGTCTTCAGAAACATGAACAAAATCGATGAATTTGAAAACCACTTCTACAACCTGAAACTCAAGTATGCTAAAGAGATAAAAGGGTTTGACCCTAACATAATTTTTGTGGAACATATGTTAATGGTGGGTTTTAGAAACTCATTTATCCGCATTTTTCTAGGAGAATAAGAAGATAATAACTTGGGCACTCCTACTCATGCTCTTGGTGACTTGGAGACAGTGCTCACTACCAATGAATTTTAGAAACAAAAAGGAAAGGGTCATATTGAGAAGAGTGTCCAGTCCCTAACTGTTACTCCAAAGACTAAAACATCTCGAAGCCGTGCTCTAGCAGCCCACCTATCTATAAAAGTGATCAATAGTAGTTCAAGCGAAGGAGGAGACAAGAACCCACCTCCATGAAAAATTGAAATCTCACATAAAATCCCTCTGGGGAAGAAGAGGAAGTATATTGTACAACAAGAAGAAGAGCATCACATCGAAAGTGACATCAAAAAATTCTCCCTAGAAGATATGGAGATCGAGGTTGACATAGATAAAAAATTTTGTAATATTGATCAACCAGGAGGCACGGTCCACCAAAATCCTTCATTGGAAATTGTTGAGAATGAGACCTCGATGAAGAAGAGTCATTTGTATTTCAGAGTACTATCTTTGACAACAAATCTAAGAAATTGATTGTTGAGAAGAGTGATGTGAAGAACACAAAATGGAACTATCATTAAGAGGTTAACCTAAGAAATATTTGTCCTTCCTAGATTTCCAAAATCCACAAAGAAACCGATGATGATTTGGAAGAATCCATTGGTGACCGTGAAGAAGAAAATATAAGGTTAAAGGAAATAATTAATGAACTAGAAGAGACTTTGATGCTTCTTCCATTCCTTATCATCCCTTTGGAATTTTTTGGACCCACCACACCCGATTCTAAATCAAAGGGATCCTCAATATTACTCACATCAGCCAGGAGCTATGTGGATATTAATATCAAGAAAAGAATGGCACTAATAACAGAAGCTTGGGAAATTTAAAAGAAGATGATTTATTTTGTCTCGAGGGTGCATGCCTTCCATGAGTATTTAGAATCCAACCTAAAAAATGAGGAATGTTTCTACCTTGATGTCATGGTACCCTTTGGTGTTAAAGTTTCCAACATGTCAGAGCTAAGGAGAAGAGAGGAGGACCTTCCCTCTCCAAGTCAGATCAAGTTGTTGAATCCCTGCTAGAAAGAAAAAATAAATAACTTAAATAAGATCGTTCAAGCATGGAACCAAGCCATAACAAGGAGCGAATAACTATTCAAAAGGCTTATGGAGGTGGACCTAGCCAGAAGAACTAACGAAGTCCAATATCCCAAGTTGATTCTTAAATCATTGTTCCTAACAAAACAATAGTTCGATGAGCAAGTTGAGATTTTTAAAGGATTGTTAAGAGACCATCATAGTAAGTTTATGTTGATTACATCTTTCTTTTTCTTTGTCAATTCCTTCATCCAGTTATTCCACCTCTTTCACTAGAAAGGTTTAATTGAATATTGATAACTCCTATTTTCTTCTTACAAGGTATTGTTGTTCCTCTACCGCTCACCATCTTCCTTCTAAGATCTTATTTCTTGTATTTATTTTCTTTATGGACCATGGGAGCCCTAATCACAGTCTTTAAGACAAACACATTTTAAATTTCAAAGAATTGTAACAGACTATATATTTAAAAAAAAATTCAATAGAACTACTTTGGGAACAATCTCGAATGTGTCTTCTAACCTTGTTTTCAGAACATAAAGTATTTGAGGTTGATCTATCATTATTTTTATTTGAGTTTCCCATGTTTCCACTTTATTAAAGTTCTCTTATGCATGCAGATCATCTTATTTTTTATTTTATTTGATCATAAATATTTATCTTAAACTATGATGGATGTGAGGAAATTTTGATTATTTGCTTTAAATGTGTGAAGTGTGTGATTCCCGATCCTTTCTCAGGAAATTTCTTTAAAAATAAAACAAAAAAAAAATTCCTTTTATTTTCTCACAATATTTATGTTTCTTTGAAATACTATGATGAACTTCTGTCAAGTCCCACATTCTGAATATTTAAAAATCCCAAGAAAATCTAGAGAGGAGTACCACCTCTATAAAAATGTAGGGGGATTTACATCCTCGTTAGGTTGTCATTTCGGTCCTAACGGATTCAAGTGTCAACAAGAGGAAATGTTGAAGAAAGTACTTGTCATATTGACTAAAGGAGACCTGGAAGAAAAGAAACACATTCATTCTTCAGGAAAAGGCTCCAGGTTCCAGGTTTGATTCTTTAAATTCATAAGATTCAAATTTACACATATCAAGTTTGATAATTTCTAAGCACTATATTTGTGATAACAATCTTTGAAAAGTTTTATTATTGAATACTTAGTAGCATGTGAGCACTATTGAGATAAATTCTTACTGTAATCATTTTGTAGATATAACTAACATCTCTTCCAGGAGAAACTTCTTGTTTTGTTTCTAGGTTACCATGGAGGAATGATAGATCACAACACTAGAAGAGTGTTTATCTCATTATTTAGTATTTCATTTATTACTTTTTACCCTTGTTTCATAAAGGTCACAAGTGATATCTCTAAAGGAGCTACTGTGATGATTTTTCTCGTTATTGTTTTATTATTATTATAAAGAGTATTATTATTTCCTATTGTTTATCCCTTGTTTTTCTTGTTCCGGGCAGGTCACATGTGATAACCCATGAGGAAGCTATAGTGACAGTTGCAATAGGAAACATATTAGATGAGACATGGACCAAACTATCCAAGTTGTATACATGACCGTATACATCCGTGTACTGAAGAAGAAGAAGAAGAAGTTACTTTTCCTAGATACAAAACATATCATATGAAAACAGATCATGAGGAGAGGAAGGCTCCAAATATGAAAAACAAAATCCATCTAGTGAATTTGATCACTCTTCAGATCATCAAGAAGAGTTAGTAGAGCCAGAAGGGCCTACCCATAATCAATGCAGTAACCAGGAAGAGATCAACATGGTCCCATGACACTTTGTAGGATGCAAATCCATATAGCATTGAGGTGCCATATCAGAGTGAGCATATGGTTCTAAAGATTATATAGAACTTGAGGGATTCAAGCTTTAGAGGAATCATGGAGACTCAGAGTGTGCCAGATCTCATAGAGGATCATATGGGAAAAAGAGACCTCTTCTAGGATGGACAGACATATTCCATAAGTTGAGAATAATAGATCATAGCTTCAGATACTTATAGGATATGTGAAATATCCTAGGAAGATTCCCTCGTTTCAGTGATAGAGGAGGAATCTAGTCAGAAGGAATGGGATATGGATTTTTCATTAAGACCAGAAGGGAAGTCAATGGTGACTTCCAAGATTGATCTAATGGATCAAACTTGTTGCATATAACAATATATATATGACGAGCAAGAGGGAGAAGAATATGACGAGCCTGATTTGTGTCCAGATGATTCTCCCAGCAAGAGGGAGAAGAATATGACGAGCCACTTGCACCTGTAATCGACGAAGTAGTTCCAATGCTCGTGAAGACAACCAGAACAACAATGCTTCCGATATAGTATGAGATTCACAGGGAGAAGTATTTTTATTTGCGATTGAGTTCCTTCCTTGAAAGAAGAAAAGATACCTTTAGTTTTAGATGAAGTTGTTTCCTTGATAGAATAAAGGAGCTACTCTCAAATTTCAACAACTACAGTGCGAATAGAGTAGTCATTCTCAACTTAAGAAATAACAACTACAGGTGTAGATTCTCGGTTCGAAAAGGAACAATTTCATAAAACGTAGAGGACATAATCTCAGGTAGTGAGATAGATAGTGCTTTGGAGAAAGCACATAGAACTAGCACATGATTGTGAAAATTAAGTTGCAGCTGATCAAGTGTACGAGGTTGGTTCAATGTTATGTGAAAATTTGGTTTCAACGTAAAATACAAGAAAACTCATATCTTCAAGTTGACTCAATATCCAAGATCTCGCAGAAGAAAATCTCATCACAGATTGCAAAAGGAAGCTCGCTGTAGAATTTGAGATGAAATACCTAGGCCCGATGCATGATTTCTTAGGTCTTTAATTTTGGTAGATCCCAAAGAATATCTTCCTTAAACAAGGGAAGTATGCAGTTGAAATAATGAAAACCTTTGACATGTTGGAATGTAAATCCATGGCCACACCCATGGAGACAAATTTGAATCTCCTAGTTGATACTTCGTCGGAGTTATTTAATTCTACTTTATACAGATATATTATTAGTTTGTTGATGTATCTAACAAATAGTAGGTCAAATATATTCATTTTTGTAAACAACTTGAGTCATTATCTGGTGGAGCCCAGACATGTTCACCTTGTAGTTTCAAAGCATGTGGTGAGATACATTAAGGCTACATTGAATTATGGTCTCTGTTATACTAGAGATTGTGAATTCATATTGTATGGCTATACTAATTCATATTGGGTTGGAAGGGATTTAGATAGAAAAAGAACTTCAAGATGTTGTTTTAGTTTGGGTTCAATCATGACTTTGTGGAAAAGCAGGAATAAATCCAATATTTCTCTCAGTACGAGAAAAGAGGAGTACATTGCAGCATGCTCCACCAGTTGTGAAGCCATATGGATTCAAAAGTTTTTGACATGCTTGTTCGATATGGATATGGAAGCTACCATGATTCTTTTTGATAACCAGAGTTTCATAAAGATGACAAAGAACCTAGTGTTCCATGATAAGACACATCACATAGAGATCTGATATCACTACATTCATGACATGGTGGAGAAGGGAGATGTAAATCTCCAATATGTTGGCACAAATGAGTAGGTTGCAGATTTTTTGACTAAGCCTCTATCTCATGTGAAGTTTGAGTACTTCCAAGACAAGCTTGGTACAGTCCTAAAGGACCTCCCTCAAAAGGGAGAGTGATGTTGATGATACTGTCGTATCTTGACCAACAATGGGTAGATCAGTTAGCATTTTATATCCTAGGGGACTAATCATCCCTAGGAAGATATCGAAGGTCTAGTAAGGATGATATGTCAGAGTACCTGTGTTGGACATATTTTCATTGATGTCAACAGTTGAAGTCATTTTGATGTGATGATGAGATGTTATGATGAATTTTCATTGATGAAAAATCAGGTGTAGAAGAACATTAATCAAATATCATAAAGAAAAGAACATTGCAAAAATGATATCGAGATTGACATCCCCACAATAAAAATCTAAAAGAAACGAGGAGGAATTTTGTCCACTGATGTATTTTTTAAGACAAACCAGTACCATCAAATTGAGGGGAAGTCAGAGGTTGGGAAGAATTATATCTCAATTGACAGATCTGAAGCAGGAGCTTTGGAAGGTTTCCTAACCGTTAATATCAAAGAGGGACTCCATATGAATTCTCAACCATATGATCGAGTAAAGTGGAAGGATAGGATAATCAAGGCCAAAGGCTCGGGATCCAAAATAGTCAAATTCACAACAACTATTGATCTACAGTGAAATATGATATCCTTCATATCATATTTGCATAGAAATAGTCAACTCCAGGGTTGACCTACTCCGACGATAAACAATTCAATTGAGCTAAGAACTCCCAAACCACAGACTTTCAGAATAAAAGGAGGCCATAGGATCAACAAAGGAAAGATCTACGGTGATACAACTATTCTGAACTTCTACAATTCGGGAGGATTATATCGAAGTATCAAAAGTGACATATTCCCGAAGCAACGAAAACCATCAGATCAATAAGAAACTTCATATGAACATATGATAGCCATCACATATGGGAGCTGCAAAGGAGGACCATCAGATCAACATCTGATTAAGTCCTGACTGTCGGATCTCATTAAGGGTATATCAATGAAGGGGAACCATTGAGAGATCAAAGGGTTGATTTAACTATCGCACAAGTTTTTATTTTTCAATCCACACAAATCGTCGTTCACCACCTACAAATAGATCAATGGTTGGCATTGATTCCACTATCAACGAGCAGTTTCTATTGCAGAATTCGAGAAAGGGTTTAAACATCGTGCTAGTCGAGACTCTGCAATCCTTCCTACCATCTTTATTCATTATATATTTAATCATGACCATCGAATTAGACTGTCGATTAGCACTCAAGGAGTTGAGTTAAGGTCATAACTCTTAGTCATACAAAGGGAGGAAAGAGGCCCTTCGGGCTAGTTGAAAAGGACAAGGTTTAACTCTCTGTGTTAAGATATTCTCATGAGGAATGGTCATATGTGGAAAAATTCCATAAGCTAAAGGAAAGAGTAGAACAATCCTTGGCACACCTATTTCTAGGTTTACAATGCAGTTACAACATAAGACTGCATAAAAGGGTTTTAGGACGGGAGGTCCTACATCAAGTGGAAAGATATAGTAAGAATGAATCAAGAATTAATGATAACCGTTGATCTACTCTGGGAGAATTCTCGGCCATTATATTAAGCGCAGTAGAAGGATAGCATAAGGTGTACTAACAACTGACAACAATCTATCACCATAACTTTATGACTTATTCGGTAGGTAAACACTTTGGAAGGATTGAACTTCTCAGAGTTCGAGTAGCCTAGAGCCCTAGAGTCATGAATAGTTGAATACTCCAAGAGCGGATCTCCTTTATGCCTAAGCCCATGATCCTATCTCTTGGACTTATGGGAATCTATCAGAGTAGGGAAGCGTTGATAAGCACTTTGAGGCAATTTTCTCCAGAAGAGTTGAATGACTGCAAAGACCGTAGTCCTGAAATGTCAAAGTCCCGAAGTGTAACAGACCGTGCCTCGTTACGACAACAAGCCTCTCATAACAAGTGCATTTTTTTTTTGTGTGTGTGTGTATGTAGGAAGGTAATAATGACATTATACTCAACATTGCAACACGACGACGAACACAACGCATGAAACTCACGCCACAACAAACATAACGACCTAACATAAATGCACATCAAGCACCTCTAAACAATGTACAACATTCAATCGACGAAGAATAAGAATGACTACCTGCCCGTCCTACCCTGCAATGGTTAGGACCTCTAGGAAACATAAGCAATGCTCAAGCCCAGGTTCTCATCGATTTTTCCCATTTAAGGTCTCAAGGCTAGTGACTGTTCTGAGGTACAAGGAGGTGTCTACATCCCACGTGACATAAGAAGACCAAGCTTACTAAGCTAAGGACAATCATCCTAACAACCCCATGCACCCCAAACAATTACACAAGTAACTAGAATCTCTTACAGTGAGAAAACCAAGAACATTAAATGTTTACAAGACCAAGTATGAACATTAATTAGAATGAATGTCAACGTCCTCAATGGGAAGCACAAGCAAAAAAAAAAATGACCTCGCCAATATCCCAATCAATCGTCGAGTCAAGCTAGTCAATAGTTACCGTTTGTTTTAGTCATCTATCACGAGCCCATCTTAGAATGTCTAAATGCAAAATATCATTAAGGTACAATCTAAATTAACCTTAAAACAAATTCATTTGCGCAATTTTAAATTACAAGTGTCATAAGAGTACCATCTAAATCAATTTGCCTTAAAATATTATTATTTGTTATAAGTATTCTAGTTTAAAATCAATATCTAATAATTATGTAGATATATATAACAATATCCAAGTGTTATCACTGAAATTTCGTCCGCACAGGGCGACAAGAACTCCGCATCGTCAGCACAGAAAAACAGTCGTTCATGGCACAAGGATTAACTCCACAGCACAACAAAAGGGTCAAAA
>JZKD02S2399377.1:0-15022 GCA_000966675.3 Picea glauca
AATTTGAATTCTATACTTTGAATTTTGTACTTTCTGAATACAGTCCTAATGTGTGTCATGTGCTTGATCATCATATCTGCATGCATACCTGGTTGAACTTCTTCTTGTCGAAAATATCTATTGACATTATCATCGTTTATTTCTTCAATATTTGCACGTTTTTATTTCTTTCTCCGATAAAGCTCTTTCCTTTGCTCGATTTGGTGAGTATCATCTCGAGTGCGATCATATTTTCTATTGCGCAAACTTTTGTTTCCCATGATTTTTATAGATATCTATAAAAGATATGTTCAACAAAGACTTCACCTTGAAAACATGCTTGAAACATTTATCTTTCAACCCATAAATTGTTATTCCAATAAAAACTTGAACAAACATCATTTACCTTATTCAACAAAAACCAAAAATATGATTCGAAACTTTGTTTAAGTGTTTTAAAAAACCACCATGTATCAATATCGATCCTCCGATTAAGCCTATGGAATAGAGGGAATAAAGAAAAAAACAAAAGAATATAGCGACAATCAGTAATAGAAATGCTTTGAAATCCTTATCCTCGAGCTCATATCTTTTTGTTCATTTGATGGATTGTGTTAAAATTGTTCGGTTGCAATCCTATTTATACAATTTGGCGCGAAAAAAACCTATACGACGTGTCGTTTCATATTTTTCGACGGTCGGAATTCGTCCGACAGTCTTTCGGCCGAAAGCTCTGGAAACCATTTAGTTTGACGGATTCCGTTAGATTTTATCCTTTCGTCCGAAAAATTGATTTTTCGGCCAAATATATTTTCGGCCGAAACAATGAAATTGGAACTGAAAACCAAAACCAAAGAAATGCCCCAAGCATAACTAAACTTCAGAGGTTGCTGACTCCTACAAAAATTGAGAATTTGGTTTCGAAAATGACACAGCATTTCCAAAATTGAATCTACTTTCAATTCGTATAATTTGTTTTCATTTTCTTTAATTTTATCTAATTTTATTTAATTTTTAAAAAAGCTCACTACATAATATTTTCAACAGACATTATGATTCGGTGAAATGAAATATCGGTATCTCAAAAAATATACAGTGAAAAAATTTGAAAAAAATATATTCATAGTCCTTAAACTGTTCTTTTCAAAAAGGTATATTTAAATTTTAGTTTTAAGTAAAAATTAAGATAGATACAAGGTGTAGAAAAACATGTTTTTAAACTCTGCAACGTTTTCAGCTTGGTCAACTTAAAAAAATATAATATTCATCCGTTAAATTCAAAATAATAGTCATAATAAAATAGAGTCTCTGTAGATTGTTGCAGTATATTTTGTTTCTTCAAAACGTAATTTTAATAATATATACATTGTTGTAGAAATAAGTAACTCATTATCATTCATTTCATGTTTAAGAAACATACTGTTAAACAATTGTCAAATTGACATATCAAATCGTAATAAAAAAAAAATGAAAAATAGTCATTAGAAAGCTAAAACAATTCTTCACAAGTTTTGTTTTTACTGTAAAGTGAAATTCTAAATAAAAAAAATACTTTTATATGTCGGAAGTTGAATAACTTGTGAAAATACAGTTTGTTTTTCTCATAAAACAAGCAAAAGTGTAACCCATCTTCATGATTTCACCCAACATCAAGTTTTATTTCTACCGTCAGATGATATGTTAGGGATAACATAAATAAAAAAATATCAGATCTCATTCTTGAGGAACAAGAATTGGCGAACAACTTTGTTTCTTTGGGATCCAAGATTACCAATCTAAGGCAATACCTCCAGGCCGATCTTGAGAATGATGAGGGTTTTTATAAAGATGCTGTCATTACATTTGTTTTAAAGGTTTTATGCATGAGTGAACTAAAAATAAAGGAAGAATAATTACCGTCCCCTACTTGTATAAAACAATTAAAATTTTGTTGGATCAAGATAATCAAGGTTTTAAAAGAAATATTGGCTGATTGTGACACTTTAAGTGTCAAAAAAGGGGATTTATAATTGAAATTGATTGAGTTATACTTGGAAGGAACTATAGGGGAAGTTCAAGATATGGAATTAATTTTAAATTCTATACTTATGACAAGAGAACAGTTTGAAGAACATCTAGAGATATTGAAAGTTGTATCAACAAAAAAATTTAATAGTTTGACTGAGTACACAGAACAAGAAGTTGAAAGTTGGTTAGTTAGCTATGCTAATTAAAATGAAGATATTGAAGACACATTACACCAACTTTCAATTGACTTTAGAGATCTTGAAAACATATTATTTGATATTAAATTCATGCAGGAGATAACCGTCGCACCTATGAGGGAATACATTAAAAATTGGTTAAAGAAAGCTTTAATCAAAATAACTAAACAAGATCAAACAGAGGAAGTTGGTACTAGTCATGTAACTACATCAAAATAGAATACAAAAGGAGCATTGGCCACCAAATATAAGAGAGAGAGATCCATCACAATGAGTAAACTAATCACAAGGCTTCTAAATTATTTTATCTTCTCGTTCAGGAGTTATCCAGTTGTGTCTTGTTTTTCTTGAGAAAAAATAACCGATTTATGATCGCTTCTCTCTGTCTTTTTTTAGGTTCATCCCTGTTCCTCTTTAATTTTAATGGTTCATAGGATCCCAATCCTAGTTCATTTGGACGAATGCCTTTTATTTTTATTTTTAGACTATTAAAGACAATCATTATTTTTGGAAATCCTAGAGAACTGTTTTGGGGTTAAACTTTAATGATATCTTGAACTGTGAGTTTTGAGCATAATATTTTTAAATTTTTCCTATCATATTCTTTCCTATTTTGAATGAAAATATTTTTTAAAGTTCTCTCAATTGTGAGCCTTTATCTTTCTTCCCATGAATGTGATCAAGATTGTGAATACTATGATGGACGTGAGAGTCATTTTTATTTTCTTGTATTTGTTATTTATTTATGTACAATATTTATGCATATGCTGTATTTTAATTTTTGAAGATTCCTGGTCCTCTTCTTAGGAATTCTTTCGTGAATGTATATTATTTTCAATCAGTAATATTTTACATTTTTATTGGGCGATACAGATTGGGTTTTTCTATTTAGTATTCTCCTTTTTTGATATTTTGGTCATGAGATATTGAATATTTATCTTTAAGAAAATATAGAGGCTACCTCTATAAAAACACAGAAGGATATTTGATCCTCGTGAGGTTGCTATTTGGACCTTAACTGATTTAAACATCAATATGTGGACATTGAAATAATGTTTTTGTTATTTATATATTTTTTAAATGCCACATGTCAACTCCATGTTGAGCATGGAAGGAATTACACCTATCTCTCATATTTGGATGTAGAAAGTGCCTTTCAAGGAAATATGATTTTTATTATTATTTTCAATTTCCACACACACACACACACACACACATATCAACTCCATATCAAACGTTGAATACAAAATCTCTCTCTCTCTCTCTCTCTCTCTCTCTCTCCACACCCACACACACACATAATTATTTTACTTAAGCTGGACATTGAAGCATTTTATTTCTAGTTGAAATTGAAGTATTTTTTTAAAATATTACATGTCAAATCCATGTTGAGCATGGAGGAAATTACACATGTCCCTCATGCTAGGTTGTAGAAAGTTTATTTTAGTGCAATAAAAACAAAATGAAATATATATTATTTTTATTTTTATTTTGTGATTGGACCTAGAGAATATATTAATAGTGGCATAAAAAGGATATGAATTGCAGAGATGTTTGCATGTTGTCTCAAAAAGTGCTACCAATGACCTTTTTATATAAACCCTATTGCCTAATATCCTTCCCGCTGATACTACACCACCTATGATAATTTTGTCTGTACATGTATAAATCCAAAAAAATGTTTGCAAAATACACATTGATTTACAATACATAGACCAAAAAAGAAAAAAATCATTTTGTATTTGAAGGAGTATTGTGTTATACTAAACTAGTAGAATCCCTTTCTTACTTCTCCTGTTCCTGACTTGAAGATTGTCTTAAATATAGTGTGTCTGTTGATATAGTCTCACTTTCATACTAGATTGTTTGCTTAACTTTGTAGCATTCCATCTCTATTTCTGAAATCTTCTCTCCATGCTTCCCTAGGATCTCCATTATTTTCCCAAATGATTCCTATTGAATCCCCTCCAAACTATGCATTGAGGAATACAAATTGTTGATGGAATATCCATATTTTGGAGTCTCCATACTAAGTCCTTGAGTACTTTGGATACAAGGAATAAACAACATTGTTGATCATAAATCCTATACTTTCTTTCCAACACATGGGTGATTTGTAGAAGTTATGTACAATAGACCGAGCTAAGGGTGTGGTCTCCAATGATCCTTTACTTCACAAATTTCCCTTGAAAACTATTCATAAAAAACATTGTACTAAATAAAACAGAGGACCCCCAAAGGGGCAATTCTAAAGGGTCGCTAAGACAAGAGAAAAGTTGAGGTTCATCTCCAAATCAACAACTCATAAAAGGGAAAATTATTAATGATATAAATTATTAACCCTTATCTCAAACATATCCAAGATAATCCAAAATTGAAAAGCACATGACAACTCAAAACAAAAATCCTTCTATCAAACCATATATGCAAATTCATTGCACCAAGGGTCAAAACTGAACTTCTGAGCATCCAAAAAAGTAAGGATTAGAATAAGCTTACACAAGATATTAAATGAAAAGATGTGAGAGAATAATTCCAAGAAAAAACCAAAATGAGGACCAAAATTGAGCTCTTTCAACTAGAGACTAGACTAGGCATGAAACCTCCACACCATATTGAGAGAGAAATAGTCCCACCCCGCCCATAAGAATGAAAAATCCACTACATATGTTCTAAAAGAATTCAACTTAAAAGAAGTGATGGATTGATGCTAGATCTTATTGATTTAATGAATCACATAAATGAGGTTGGAGCGCTTCTCCAAGCTTGTTTGTCTAGTACTAATTCCTTGAAATAAGAATTTGACATGCTCATAATGTAGGGAATAAAGACTTCGGGTATGGAAGTGTAACCTAGAACCCTTTCTTGATTGCACCAATGGATAGCTTGACTGTTTCATTTTCCAAACCATCTACTACTACACTATTCTCTTTGAGAATGTGATGAAATGCTACTTTTCCCAACTCCTTTGATAACTTTGTTACACAAGAGAGGATCAAAGCGAGCTTGGATTCTTTCTATACTTTTTTTGAGCACACACTTATACTAAGAAGGGAGGGGAGGAGTGAATCATTATAAGGATAATTTTTTTTTTAACATTCGTAAACCATAATGAAGTAATCACATAAATGTAACAACTAGAAGAGACAATATTTTATGTGGAAAACCTTTCGGGAGAAAACCACAAAAAATCATTTTTTATAAATTTGTAGGAACCAAGCTACCGTTACAGATGTTTGTAGGAACAAATTTGTTAGAGACATTAATCCCATATGCTATTTGTAGGCACTGAACTACTGAAGACACCGATCCCCTATACTGTTTGTAAGAACCAACCTACTGGAGACACTAATCCTCTTTGTTGTTTGTAGGCATTAATCTACTGGAGACACCAATCCCCTTTTTTGTTTATAGGCATTGACCTATTGGAGACACCGATCCCCTTTACTGTTTGTAGGAATTGACCTACTAGAGACACTGATCCCCTCTGTTGTTTGTAGGCACTGACCTATTGGAGAAACCAATCCCCTCTATTGTTTGTAGGCATCGACCTACTAGAGACATTCATCCCCACATTTGTTTTTCTTGTAGGAACCAAGCTACTTACAAATTTACATGTTCTTCATTTCCTTCACTAGTCTACTTGCAACTTTTTTTTTCACCAAATTTGCTTTGTGCTCGTTACTTCTGCTTTCATCATATCTACTCCATGCTCATTACTTCTTCTTTTTCTAGATCAACTTGAAACTCACTCCTACTTTCATCAGATATGCTTGGCACTTTCTCCTTCTTCTTTCGCCAAATCAACTAAGCACTCACTCCTTTTGCTTTTATGAGATCTAGTCGAAGCTTGCTCCTTATTTCATAAGATCTATTAGCTGGATCATCACATACTTTGTCACTCTCTCCTTTTTAAATAAATAACATTAAATATTTTCTCATATTGTATTCTCATATGTAAATATTACATTTCTTCTTTTCACCCACATACAATTTCTCACAATTATATTCTCCTTTTATACTTTACCATTAAATATACATGAAAAGTCATGAACATTTGAAAAGACACGACCTTCAATAAATAAATAATCAATTTCCCCTTTTTCAATTTACTTTTCAACATATCATGAGAAAAATACCACCATGAGTTTTAAAACTGTATGCAAATATGATTCACACTTTTACTTCACTTTCACTTTTTAATTCACTTTTACTTTTTATTTCACTTTCACATAACTTCATATTTAATCCACTTTCATGTAACTTCATATTCACTTTCACTTTGTATTTCTTAAAGTCACTTTTCATTTGAATATTTATATTTGAATACTTACCTTTGACATCAATGAAAATAATTTATTCAACAATCTTCCCCTTTGTCATTGATGACAAACCTGTACTAAAAAACACATAATCCTCTAGAAATAGAAAGAATTTATCCCTTGTCTGCAACTCTCCTCCTATCTATAATTCTCCTCCCCCTGTCTGCAACTCTCCCCTTGTTTGTAATTCTCCCCCTTTGACATCAATATTAAAGGAATGCTCCGCCTGAGCCATGCTTATTTACTGACGAGATGAGAGGGTTTTCACTCCCAGCTTCTATCTGAGATATGAAAATGTTTCTATGGGAAGGCATTTGGTAAAAATATCTACAACTTGTTCCTTGGTGGAAATGTATTCCAAATTGACACTTTTTTCAACTACTTGTTCTCTTAGGAAGTGGTAATTTATGGGAATATAATTCACCTTTGAGTGCATAACATGATTCTTTGAGATGTTTATTACACTTGTGTTGTCACAAACGATTGATATTGGCTAATTATCATATTCTACCTTGATATCCTGCTATGTTTGCTTCATCCATAGAACTTGTGTGAAACATGTTGCTGCTACAATATAATTAGCTTCCACTATGGATAGAGAGATTGAATATTATTTCTTTCTCAACCAAGACACTAGACTGTTTCCTAGAAAGAATGCTCCTCCACTTGTACTTTTTCTGTCATCAACACTACATGCCTAATATGCATATGTATATGATGTATTGTAACATCTGTAATATTTGATTCTTGATGAATAACCAATAAAGATACCTTCATCAACTATGGATTCAAATTTACCCAAATCATCATCATCTCTCTTTATGTAGCACTTGCTTCCGAAAATTTTGAAGTAATTAACACTAGTACATTTGGGTCATTTTCTGACGGCGTGTTCGTAGAAATTTCCACTTTATATTATCGAGAGAACAAAAACATCAGACCCCACAAATTTCATTTCACATGATGTCGGTATACCAACGACACATATATGGTTGCTTGCATGGCGTTTCTAGCAGACACATGTCATCTCTAATTTCACTATCCAACACCACTATGGATTTCACAACCACTACGCCAGAACGTCTCACCTGTGACGCTACAGGGGATGTCGTAAGACCGATGAGGGTCCTATATCTCTAACGTTTACATCGTCACAAAATATACATCCAATGAGTCGGACATGCGACATCACAGACCCATAGTGGATGTTGCAAGACCAACGATGTGCCATGTATCTCTGACGTTTACGCTATACCAACGACGAGAGTGATGTTTCACATGACGTTGAAAGAGGAATGTGAGAAGACTGAAGAGGGGTCTGTATCTTTGACGTTCACGCTATGTCAACAACGAGCATCTATACTTTGATACTCCATTCCAATGTCTTTCGTAATGACATGTAAATCTCGATATGTGAGAGGTAAAATATTTGATGAGGGTAACATAAATTCACCTAAAAATCTAAGACATACAAAATAATGAGTTAATGTAAAGAATAGTAATTGTAAATATTACATTTTTATTTTACACATTAATTAACACTAAAAAAGGGGAAAAAGTCAACCTTTATGTAGATGTGATGAAACATATTACATACCTTAGGATCTATGTCATACAAGTGTTCGAAAAATGATTCATAACCTTTAAGTTCACCAACATCAATGTAGTGGAGAGAAGATTTTCTCTTGACCCTTTATAAAGTTGTTTATTTTCCTTTTCAATCATAGGTTCATCATAAATACCATCACTACTGTCCCCATGATCCTCATCTGGATGACCAAATAAGTCTTGGATCATTTGATTTGTCCAATCATCTTGAACTATGTTATTATTTCCATCTACTTCCATGTGATCATTAACTTGATCTTCATTATCCGCTTCATGTTCCTCATCTTGTACATCATCATATCTGCTACTACTTGGTGCTTTCTGCAGAAAGTTAGGGGGCAACTCTAACTTTATAATTGCAAACAATCATGCAAAATTAGTGCATGTTTAAAACAATATAAAAGTTTGAGAATACAATCAATATTAAAACAGATAATGAATATATATAGCTAATTACCATGGGACGATATTCATTTGATCCCCTGTCCATGTGCCCATATTTTCTACAATGTTGTTTAGTTGTTTCTATTAAAACTCTTTCGGGACGTCTAGTACAACAGCTTTTGCAAGGGCAATAACATTTACCGTCACCCTTTTCACCCTCTTTAATTTTTTTCCCACCTTTAATGTTTTCTGACATTCTTCCCCACAGACATATACTGATGATTATCTTATAAAACCAAGTGGTGTATAATAGAATATCTATTATATTTTTCTATTATAACAAATGAAAAAAAACCTATTTTTTGTTCGCTAAGAAGACCTTATACCCTTTTTGAAGCTTCGTTGTTATACAAAACTCGTCACAACATCCATAAAGTGCAACATATTTATAGATTTTATAACGTCTCAATTTCGATGACAGTTCACCAAGTTAATGTTGACTTTGTCAAATAGTGGGTGACCGTTAGGGGGGAAGGACCTAGTGTCAACACCATCACAAGAGAGACGCACATTTGATGTCTTTGCAAGAGAGACAACTTTCAGAAGATGTCGTAAGAGAGACGACGTGAAAAGTACATCGTACTTGTAGCGATATCAGGTAGGATGGAGAAAAAAACTTAAAATTTCCTCTATTTTTTGACAGTATGGCCAATTTTGTTCATAACATCGCAAGTAGATCGTCACAATTTTTCCAATATGTAGTAGTGAATGGGAAATTCAATGGATGAATAAGATGCATTGAAATAAATCATGCCATGTTAGGTAGAAAATCCCTAAAACCAGTAAGGGAAGAACAAGCAAATAGATAAATAAGACTAGGGTCTCAACAAACAATTGTTAAAATGATAGGAGGATCAAAGCAACAAAAGGATTCTAGATGAAATATTCCTATCATAGGGGGTTCCTCCAAATAATTTTGAAATAATGACTCTCATCTCCTAGAAATATACATGTTTTGGTAGCGACATGAAAGTCTCAATTATCAAGGATATTGTAAAGTCAGAAAAGTCAGAAATTCTCTTGCTCTAGGAGACCAAATTGAGGGCTGTTGGTGTGGCAAAAATTGGGAATCATGTATGGAATAAAAGTGATGGAATTGTAGTAGAATCTAGGGGTGCTTCAGGGGGTTTGTACACTCTCTAGAATACTCAAGAGGTAAGACTATAATTTTCATTTCAATCTCAACATTGGATCTTAACCAAATTTCATCTTCTGAAAATTGATAAAAGGGTTGCAGTATTTAACATATATATATGTTTGTGAGCTACATAGATAAAGGAGCTTGATGGAATTCAATCTTAATTTTAAATGAATCAGAATTTTCCATGGACTACATAGTAGAAGGAAACTTAAATGTCACAATAAATAGTTAGGAAACAACGGGGGGAAGAATCAACATAGATTCCTTCAGGCGAAAATTGGAGAACCTCATGTGGTAATGGGATGTTTTGGGCATAAAACTGATAAAAGGAAAGTTTACATGGTCCAATAAAAGAACTGGATTTGGACACATATCATCTAGTCTTTATTTCTTTCTTGTTCACAACAACTTGTTGCTCCAAAAATTCACTCTCCATTCTAAAATTATTCCCTCCACGTCATTGGATCATAGGTTGATATATCTTCATCTTCAATCAAACCCAAACTATGGTCTACTACCCTTTGATTTAAATCCATTATGGCTAAACTTAGAGAAATAAATCAATAGGGTAAAAAATTCCTGAGTCACTTAGATAGAAGTAACCCAAGTATATATTTGGGAGAAAAATATTCAATTGGTCAAAAAATCCTTGAAGGAATGGTCTAAAGAGACATATATTTCACCTACAGTAAAAAAATGTAAATTGTGGGCCAAGCTATAGGAATTGAAATCTCAGATGGAAGAGAAAGACATCACTATATAGGATCAAGAGGAGGAAATGAGGTTGCAAAGTCAACTACATAGAGTCTTGAAACAAGAACAAGAACACTGACACCTTGAATCTTGAAGTTTGTGGTTAAATGTTGCAGATAGGAATACCAATTGTTTTGACAAATAGACCAAGGATAGGATGAGAAGGAATAATTTTAAAGAAATCAGTCTTGGAGGATGAAAACAAAATTAGAGAATTCAAGGAAATTAAGAAGGTGGTTAGAGATAATTTTTCAACTTTATATTCTCAACAAAATGAGGTGGAGGAAATTAATGTGGCTAAAATATTGTAGCATATTCTGAAGGTCATCAGTGAAGAAGACAACCTGTTGAGTGCACACGTAAACTGAGGGGGAGGGGTGAATTAGTAGAAGACAATTTTTAACTTTTTCAAACATTCATCGACCATAAGAAAACAATCACATATGATATCTACTAACTACAAAACATGGAACACAAGATTTATGTGGAAACCCTTTCAGGAGAAAACCACCAAACTTCTCTTTATAATTCTTTGTAGGCACCAACCTATTGTTACAAATATTTGTAGGCACCAAACTACTGAAGACAACAATCCCCATTGGTACAAATCCTGTTAGGCACCAACCTAATCTTATAGATATTCGTAGACACCAATCTACTAGAGACACTAACCCCACCACTGAGCGCCAACTTAGCAATAGACATCAGTTTCTTTCAGATCATTGTAGACACCAATATAATGGAGACACCAATCCCCACTACTAAGCACCAACTAAGCAAGAGACACCAATATATTACATATCTTTGTAGACACCAATCCCCACCGCTAAGTACCAACTTAGCAAGAGAAACCAATCTTTGAGTAACACCAACCTTCACCAAGTCTGATTTCTATTTATACCTTCACCAGGTCTACTCGCTTCTTCTTCCTTTACCATGTTTACTCACTACTTATTCATTCACTATGTATTCTCACTACTTCTTCCTTTACTAGGCCTAACAAAATTTTTAATTTCCAAATGGCAACTTTCCCAAAGCTTGTTTTTTTGGGCCTCTTCCCAAGAACAAACTTGTAAAACATGCCATGTATCCAATTTTACAAACATGATTTTGAAATTTTTACCTAAGGTACTTCTGTATGTCTTCTTTGTTCTTTGAAATTTTCATAGTTTGAAGAATCCCATACAAGAATCTATAGTGAAAATGTTAAACTGACTTGTTTGAAACTGATCTTGGGACCATTCAAAAACCTTAACTTATAGAGAGAATATCTTAGAAATTAAAACAAACCAACATCTTAAATTTTTACTTGAGGTACTTCTATATGTGTCCGATGTTGTAAAGAAAGTTCACAGTTTGAAGAGTCCCAAAAAACACATTATAGTGAAAAATCCAAACTAACATGTTTGAAATTGATTTTAGGAGAATTAATGAACCCTAAATTCCATAGAGCATATCTCATAAAGTACAGTGAAACAACATATAAATTTTTTATCTGAGGTAATTCTATATGTCTCCTCTTTTCTCTAAAAATTTCACAGTCTGAAGAGTCCCAACAACTAAGTTATAATGAAAATTCCAAATTGACCTGTTTGAAATGGATTTCAAGAGCATTCAGGAACCCTAATGTCCACAGAGAATATCTCTAAAACTGTAGAAAAAAAAAATCTGAAATATTTACCACATTACCCTGAGATCTCTCATCCGTCTCTGTAAAATATCAAGGTCTGAAACATCCCAGAAAATAAGTTATAGTGAAAGTACTAGGCTGACATGTTTGAAACTAGTTTCAAGAGGATTTAGGAACCCTAAACTTCCATGAGGTATATCTCTGAAATTATAGTGAACCAATCTATGATATTTTTAACACATTTACACCAAAATATCTCCTCCATTTATGTAAAATTTCAAGGTTTGAAACACCCGAGAAAATAAGTCATAGCTAAAGTGCCAAGTTGACCTGTTTGAAACTGATTTCAGGAGCATTCAAGAACCCTAACTTCCACAGGGCATATCTCCGAAAGTATAGAAAACCAATATCTAAAATTTTTTCCACATATACAACAAGATCTATCCTCTATCTCTTAAAAATTTCAAGGTTGGAAACATCCTAAAACATATTTTATTGCAAAATTTCTAGGTTGACCTAAAATTGATTTCACAAGTCTTCCCTTTTGGAATGATATTCAATCTTTTCTCATCCATTTTTCACATACTCACTTTCTCTAAACACTTTCTCTTTTTATACTTTTTCATAACCCTTCATGAAGGTACATGCCCATTACTTAAATAATTAATTCCCATTACCATGGGAAAATACCCCAAATACCATGGGAGAATACCCCAAACCATGGGAAAATACCCCAAACCCATGGGTTTGAAACCACCATTTCACTTTTTAGTTTTTCACATGCACCCATTTTTTAATATACTTGTAAACCTATATATAAATCAATCTTGGAAATGCTGTGTGTATTGTAACGATGTAATATGAAATTAATAAAAGAAACAATCCCTTGACATTAATTATGATAATTCCAACAATCTCCCCATTTATCAATGATGGAAATCCTGCAACGAAAAACATAGTCCACCAGGAATAGAGAGAATTCTCCCCCTGTCTGCAACTCTCCTAAGAATAGAAATAATTCTCCCCCTATCTGCAACTCTCTCCCTTTGACATCAATGGAAAATGGATGCTCCCCTTGAACTTGTGCTTCTCCTTAAGCACTTAGTGTCTTAATGAGATGGATATTACTCCCAATTGTATGTCCCTTAATTTGTTCTAGCTGCAAAAAATTCTCAAACACAATAAAAAAACATTCCTGAAGAGGTCTGAAAACTATCACCAAAAACACAAGATAATCGGTCTATGACAATTTAGACAGTCTTTGTATCCAACATAAGCAATTGTACATCTTCAACAAGTCAAGCATGGTTTGGTTAGTCTCAAGAAATCCAAGCCTATTCAACAAGAAGGCATCAATTGGGTTCACATATCAACAAATTCAAGTATTCCCATTCTTGAGGGATCAATAAGTAGAAATAATAATTCTATTCAAAAATTCTAGTCAATAGATAAACCAGTCAAAACTCAATCGTCGAATAATCAGTCGAAACTCCAATAGAAGATATTGTCATCTCGATCCTTGGTCGACCACTTCCAAGGAAATAATTAGTAAGTAAGAGGAATGTTGAATGATTGTAAAACCAATGATACACAATGATATGAAGTCCTCAAACATATGGTCAAATGATTCCACGACCATCCATCAATCCAACCATAATCTATCCTGGTAGTTGACACTAGTCCAAAATTATGTCTTTCACATCTCTTCTGCAAGTATCTGAAAGAATTATTGACATTCCTTCGATTTTTATGGTGAGAATGATGATAGGACACATATTTTTGTGCTGGATTATTAGAGGAAGTAGCCTCAGGGTTAGGTTCACTGACAAGAGTAGAACAACCTAGCATATAAAAAAAATGTCATCTGTAACTATATGCTCATATTCTGGCATGTGAGGAACATGAAGCTCATCAATCTATTTGACACAATCAACAATAGGTTGTTTTTTTGGAAAACTAGTCTGAACTCCTCTTGCAACAAATAGAACTTCAGTGGTTGTAGCAAGGCCAGATGTAGTTAGAGAGGAAATAACAAAATCATATCCAAGACCATTATTAATGAATGGAGACCTTTGAAAATTGATGATATTTTCTAAGGTCTCACTCTCTTTTCAAACGTCAAGCTTCTATTCAACTTAATAGGTTTTTTCTCTAGTTCCTTTCTTAAGGAAACAATTCCAGATTCTAGTTCTTTGCAATTTTCTTCCTTTTTCTTTAACTGGATTCTCACCACTTCTTCCATCCTTCTTGATTTTTCTAATTGAACCTTTAGGTTCATGATAGTATTTTCTATTTCTTCAAGGTCTTTTGACATTTTGGCTTTTGAACCATGATCCTCTTCTTCATATTTTCACAACTACTCCTTTTGTTTCAAATTATTTGTTTCACTTAAGGAACACATGAGTTCTTATTCAAGATACACTTCCCCATCTGTTTCAACTTTTTCTTCTTCTTCTGAATCCATCATTTCTTTCCCTTTGACTTCATCAATATTTTTTATATGGCCATGAAAATAGTTTCTTCTCTTTCCCTGTCAGAGATACTTTCATCACTCTCTTTAGATGAACTACTTTCCTCTTTGGAGTAAGAAATTTTATTTTTCTTATAAAAATTTTTATTCTTTTCATGCTTACTCGTTTGATGTGGTTTTCTCTCTTATTCATCATCACTACTTTCATTTTTCACATATGGACACTTACCAACAAAATTTCCTATTTTTTCACAATTAAATAATTTAAAGGGAAACTTACCTTTGTATTTTCCAGATCCTTTTTTTGATTTTTCTCACAAAATGTGCTTCCTCTGCATCTTATTCATTGTCGAAGATATTGTTGATACTGAGAGGGGGGTGAATCAGTATCAAGTACAATTTAAAACCTTTTTCAACTTATACTTAAATCATTCAACTATATCCAATGAGCAATGAACAATAGTATAAGAG
>JZKD02S2399377.1:15072-32987 GCA_000966675.3 Picea glauca
GCCCCTTCCTTCCACCCAAGAATATATGAGAGATAATAAAACTTTACATTAAATCATCACCATCAACCAATCATCACATAGAACTTGATAATGCTTTCTGATACTTCTTCAATTTCTGCAATTATTCAATTCTTGGAGTACTCTGATCCTGTAGATAATATTACTCAATGTATTCTTTGAAACTTCTCCAATTTTCACTCCTTGAATCCTCCCCAAAAAGAGGTTATAGAAAGAATGGTAGACTTTATTCAATTCTGGTCTATTCAGAAGAATGAACTTGCACAGAATGCCCCGCGCTCAATAATTAACATCTGATTCTGAAACTCACACACAAGAAACTAAATTCCGTAATATTTCCAAGGAAATTTGTCCCACTTTATTTGGATTCTCGATGAATAAGTTATGACTATTTTACCTAGAACACCTGTTTATTGACTAGCTTCAGGAATGGTCACAAACCCTATCTTCCACAGAGTGTATCTCCATAATTATAGTGAATCAAGAGCTGAAATTTTTACCAGAGGTACCTTGACATGTCTTCTCAATACCATAGCGATTTCAACATCTGAATCGTTCTAGAAAAAAAGTTATAGTAAAAATGGTAAGATGACCTGAAAATAACATACCTTAGAATACATCACCAAAAGACTTCATCCTCCCTTGAAATATGGCCTTATTTTCTTCTTATTACCTATGAAATTCAACTTATATCAAATGAATGTATAATGATGTTCAGTTATACCATTTATGTCACTTCACTTTAACATTAGGGCCGACCTGACACTTTCTTATTTTGTAATTCTTTTCTTTAATTATCTTTAGGGCCTACATGTACTTCCTTCTTCAATTCACTTTGTCTTCTTCAAAAATTCATTTCTCCTCAACCATGAGGATCCACGTGATGTGCCACATACCACCAGAAACAACATTATGTATACTATCCATCCATGGGAGTTGTATCTGCATGTGCATTTTCCTTCATGCCCAAATACCTTCATTAATCTTGTGGTCCAAAACCCATGACTAGGGTTGACATCAATGACAACAACCAATATTCCAACAAATATCGCTTGATTAATGATATCTATTCTTTGTATTCTTTGAGGCTTTGAAGGATTCCTATTTCTTTGATGGATTTTCTTTCTCTTCCCTCATTTCATATTCCATGAGGATCCCATGCAATTCATTAATTGTTAATGAATCAAGATCCTACATTTCTTCAATGGCAGAAACTTTGGCATAAAATATTAAGGGGAGCAAATTTAACACATTTTGTACAATCATCGGTTCTTCAACCTTTACACCAAGTCCTTTGATGGTGTTGACAATTTAATCCACATGGAGAAGATATGTTGCAACATTTTCTTCGTCTTTCATTTTTAGGTTCTCAAACTATCTTCTATGAGTTTGGAGCTTTTCCTTCTTAACCTTGTCATCGACTTCATAGATATTTTTCTGATTCACAATGCATCACCGTGACAAAATCAGATTTTGATAGACTACACAAGATGAAACTCATGGATTTTGCATTGTTTTCACTAGCCTTCTTTCCATCCTGATCTGTTGGTGGAGATGTTGGAGCTTTATAACCAGTCACAATAGATCACCAGATATCTAAACCAATATCCATTAAATAGGTTGGCATTCTTATGCTCCCGAAGGCATAGTTTGTTCCATAAAACATTGGAGCCCTGTTTGTGGAGGAACCTTCTTGACTGGCCATGTGTGGTCCCAATATCTACCTTCCAGTGGTTAGACTGTTTCCGAAGGAACTCACTTCGATACCAATTGTTGAGCACACACTTATACTAAGAGGGGGAGGGTGAATCAATATAAGACAATTTTTAACCTTTTCAAAAATTCATCAACCATAAGAAAATAATCACATATGATATCTATTAAGTATAGAACATGGAACACAAGATTTACCTGGAAACCCTTTTGGGAGAAAAAAAAAACTTCTCTTTATAATTATTTTTAGGAACCAACCTACTGTTACAAATATTTGTAGGAACCAACCTACTAGAGACACCAATATCCACTAGTAAAAATCCTAGTAGGAACCCAACCTACTCTTACAAATCTTCATAGTCTGTAGACACCAATCCCCACATCTAAGCACTAACTTAGCAAGAGACACCAATATCTTTCAAATATTCATAGACACTAACCTACTAGAGACACCAATCCACACTGCTAAGCACCAACAAAGAAAGAGACACAATCTCTTATAGAAATTTGTAGACACCAATATACTAGAAACACCAATCCCAACCGCTAAGCACCAACTTAGCAAGAGACACCAATATAAGAGTTGCACCAACCCTCACTGAGTCTGATTTTTATTTAGACCTTCACCAGGTTTTCTCACTACTTATTCCCTTGCCATGTCTACTCCCTGCTTCTTCCTTTACCAAGTTTGCTCACAACTTTTTCCTTTACTAGGTATGACCAAAATTTGAATTTCCAAATGGAAACTTTCCCAAAGCTTGTTGTTTTGGGCCTCTTACCAAGAACGAACCTGTAAAAAATTCCATGTATCCAATTTTGTAAATATTCTTATGAAATTTTTACCTGAGGTAATTCTGTATGTCTTCTTTGTTCTCTAAAAGTTTCACAGTATGAATATTCCAATAAAATAAGTTATAGTGAAAATTCCAAACTGACATTTTTGAAACTGATCTCAAGACCATTCAGAAACCCCAGCTTCCACAGAGCATATCTCATAAATTACAACATAAAAAATATGAAAATCCGGGTCCGAATGGATTCACTATATCCTTCTATAGGTTCTTTTGGCATATTATTAGACAAGACTTGAATTCGATGCTTCAATATTCTCAAAGATCATTTAAAATGGGGGGAATACTAATTCCTCCTTCTTGGATTTAATTTCAAAAGATACCAGTTGATCCTCCTTTTCTAGATTTAGGCCCATTTCTTTATGTAATGCATATCATAAAATCGTGACAAAAATAATCATGACATGTCTTAAAGTTTTTATGGATAGAACCATTTCTGAAAATTAGGGATTTTTTTTCCTTCAATCGAGTAAGCAATTCTTTTTTATATAAGGTAATGGACAACTTTGGGTTCAATCCTACATTTATACAGTGGATTTCATCTTGTATTAGTTCACCTTGGATTGTTCCCCTAGCCAATGGTCACCCCACAAATGGTTTTTGAAGCAATAGAGGTCAACGACAAGGATGCCCATTATATTTGATGCTTTACATTATAATGGTTGACTCTCTAAGTCAAAGACTAGAGAATGAAAGGATTGCCGAAAATTTAGCAACCAGAAGGTTGGGATCTAGAGGAAGAAGTCTACATTGAGTAACTAGAAGGATTTTAGTGTCAGAGAATGAAAATTATGTTTTCAAGTTGTAAAAGGCCTTGTATGGTCTTAAACAGGCCTCTAGAGCATGGTATTCCAGACTGGAAAAATACTTACAACACCAAGGGTTCAGAAAAGGGAATGCATACAACAACTTCTACATCAAGGTAAATCAAGATAGTATTTTGTTAATTGAAATTTATGTTGATGATATTATCTTTGGAAGTGATAATGACAGGATGAACCAGGAATTTACAAAGGATATGTAGAATGAGTTCGAGATGTCATTGCTTGGAGAATTATCCTTCTTTTTGGGTCTTCAAATATGTCAAAGCAACCAAGAATTTTTATTTCTCAGACCAAGTATATCAGTGAAATGATAAAGAGGTTCATAATGGAATATTGCAAACCAATCGGTACTTCTATGAAAATCATTTGCAAGTTAAGTAAAGATGATGATTCAAAGGCTACAGATCAGAGGCAATACAAGTCAATGATTGGAAACTTACTCTATGTGACAACTTCTAGACCAGATGTGATGCACGTTGTTGGACAGGTGGTATGATTTCAAGAAACACCAAAGGAATCACATGTTTTAGCAGTGAAGAGGATATTTTGATATCTCAAGGGAACATAAGAGTTTGAATTATGTTATCCAAAAGGGAATGATCTATCACTTGTTGCCCACACAGATGCAGATTGGGAAGGTTGTATTAATGATCAAAGAAGTACAAGTGGAAAAAATTTCTACTTGGGTGAGCGTTTGGTATCTTGGCTAAGTGATGCAGGAGCATCCACACCTCATCAAGCGAGCTAGCGCGTGAAGCAGGGAAAAGACAGCTGGACAAGACAACAAACTTCTTTTTGAATTTTACCTTGATAATTGTTGCGCCAAGCATTAAAGCATTGATGTGATGAAGCGCACTTGTATATGTAAATGGACCTTGAGCCTTTAAGCTCATGTCTTTAGTAGCTGAGGCATTTAATAGAATTAATGCAAAGGTAGATAGGAATTAATTGTAGATTTGATAGTTGTAGAAATTCGAGAGGGCAAACGGAATATAGGCACCTTCCTTTGTATCATTGTAACATTAGCATTATCATTCATATGAGAACAGGAGCAAGAAGAGAGCAGATAATTTGTGGATAACACCCATGTATAGAGATTGAATTAATAGGAAGACTTTGATTCAATTCCATGGATGTGATTATTCTCTGTGCGTTGTTGATATTATGCTGTTGCATATTTGCTTCTTGTTATGCCTTTGTTCTATATGCTATGTATGTGATTTCATGGTTAGATTGAAATCTGTGAGAGTAAAACAATTAGTTTCAATTGTTTCTCTATTTCTGAACCAAAGGATTCCTGCATAGAGTGCCGTGGAATTTGTCCGCAAGGAGTGCGTGACCGCAGGGTTCAGGAAGGGACAAATTTTGTTCTAAGTCCTCAAGAGAGTAAGGATTTGACACTGGAGCCATGCAAGGCGTGCGCAGGCTGGAAGTCTGATTTCATGGTAAATGTGAAGTCTGAGAGGATGAAAGAATGAGTTTCAATTGTTTCTCTGTTTGAGCCAGGAGATTCCTGCATAGAGTGTAGTTGAATTCATCCGCATAGAGTGCGTTGATAAGGCTCAGCAGTCAAACTCTCATTCTCGTTCACCCAGAAGTTGAATTGGGTCGATAGAGCCGTGCAGGAGAAGTGCAAGCGAGTGCGCAAGGTCGAGAAGACTTCAACACTTAGCATGTTTGAAGTATTTCCACAAGGATTGTGTGCAGGGAGTTTCCGGAAGAAGCGAACAGGCTAGTGCACGGGTCTCATGAAAAGACATTTCCTATTCAGGATTTGCATACGGAGGGTAGGACGTCAATTGGAATCAAGAAAGTCACAACTCTACTCGGGGATCAGGCATATCGGCATTTCGCGCAGAAGAGGTTGGAAGTTTGACCGTGAAGATTGCGAGATCGCGAGGTGCGAGTCCCAGAGAATTCCGTAGGTCGTGGGGTCCACAAGAAGGTTGACCTAGCAGGTAATCTCGAGACACCGGATCTCGGGAGTTGAAAAGCCAGGAGAGTGGGTCTTGCGAGTGGCGAGGAAGCGAGAAGGCGAGACAACAAGTTTGTCGGCTTCTCGGCGTTTCGGATCTCGGAGGTTGGGACCCCGAAGGTATAGTGACGTGAGTCGCGAAGTCGCGACAAAACAAAGTCCTGATCAGCCGAGGGAAGGTTAGCGTTGACCAAAGACATCGGGTCTCGGGGATCCGGGGGTCTAGTTTCAAATGTTGAACTCGCGAAGTCGCGAGAGCCGATCCTCCGGTAACCAAGGAAGGGAGGATCGCGCGAGTGGAAGATTCACTATGGGTACGAAGGATTCCTGAGAGGGGATCAGAAGAACCTTTGAGTTCTTTGGGCCAAAGAGAAAGAAGGTCCTGGTGAAGGTGACCGTTCTTCGGGGAGCGCAGAGCGGGTGCGTCAGAGTGGTATCAGAGCAAGAGTATCTTTGCTTTCTGTAGCAGAGACAGAGAAGACACCATGCCGCTGAGGAGAGAAAGGCAGTCATCTGATCGTGAAGACAGGGATGCCCGAAGAAGAGGTAGGCCGGCAGGGAATGCAGAGATGGAACGACAGATGCGAGATCTCCGAGAAAGACTTGAGGAGATGGAGACCACCCAGAGGCGTGGAGCTGGTGCAGTGGAGTTCAGCGATTCCGAGGTGGAAGAGGAAGCTGGACACGATGCAGAGGAGGTCTCAGCAGAAGACGCATCAACGAAGCAGTTGATCAGAGCTATCTCCAGGATGAGCTCGAAGACGAAGATGGACATTCCCATCTATGAGTGGAGTCTAAATGCTTAAGAGTTGCTGGATTGGATCCGAGCACTCGATACCTACTTCGATTATGAGGATATCGAATAGGACAAGAAGGTAAGGCACACTATCACTAAGCTGAAAGGACATGCAGCCTTATGGTGGGATGAATTGCAGGCGGATAGGCGCTGCAAAAGAAAACAAAAGATCAAGTGCTAGGATCGGATGATCGCTAAGATGAAAGCGAAGTTCATCCCCAGGGACTACCAGATCACACTGTTCAGGTGGATGCAGAACCTGAGACAGAAGCTGATGACGGTGAAGGAGTACACCGAGGAGTTCTACAGGCTCAACATCAGAGCTGGTCATCGAGAGAGTGATTATGAGAAGGTGGCGAGATACCTGAATGGTCTGAGGTATGACATTCAGGATGAGTTAAGCATGGTTACCATCCGAACAGTTGAGGATGCATACCAGATGGCTCTAAAAGCCGAAGAGAAGCTGAGCCGCAAGAAGGGATAGCGAGGGCGAGGCAGGAGCCAGCCCCGAGGCAAGACAATTGCCCAAGAACGAACACAGAAGCCCAAGGAGGAATGTCAGAGACCTCAGGGTAAGCTGGAGAAAGGTGGAACCTCACAACAGAGGCAGAAATATGCTGAGCTGAGGAGACAACAAACTGATCAGCAAGGTGAATATGCTGATGCCAACATAATTCCTCGTACCAGAGGCAGAGGAAGAGGCCGAGGAGGAATCATCACATGTTTTACATGTGGGAAAGACGGACATAAAGCCGTGGACTGTCCAGACCGGAAAATGGACAGAGGAAAAGCTCATGTCGCAGAGGCGCAGAGGCGTGATGTTGAAGATGAAGACACCGAAAGTGGGAAATCACTGAAGGTACACAAAGTTCTCTTGAAACCTGAGAAAGAGGTGTAGGACACAGCGCAAAGATGCAGACTGTTCCGGACCACGTGCAAGACCAAGGGATGGAAATGCAAGGTCATAGTGGACAGCGGAAGCACCGATAATCTCGTTTCGACCGAGATGGTGGAGAAATTGGAGCTGGAGACAGCCAATCACCCAAGTCCATATAAAGTATCATGGTTGCAGAAAGGACACCAGGTATGTGTTACGAAACAATGCTTGGTCAAATTTAAAATGGGTGAATATAAGGATGAGATTCTGTGTGATGTCATTCCCATGGATGTCTGTCATGTTTTATTGGGTAGACCATGGCAGTATGATAGAAATGTGGTTCATGACGGGAGGATGAACACATACACCTTGGAGAAGGATGGGAAAGCACACACATTGCTTCTGATCAAAGATAAAGAAGTGAAACCAGAAGTGAGCAGTACTATACTTCTCATGAGTGGGAAGGAACTTCTTACAGAGATGGAGAAGAATGAAGATCCACAGTTATTTGTTGTCAGGAAGCCGAGAATTGTCCTGACAAGCACAAGAGTGGACGACTTGCCGGAGGAGATTCAGGAACTGCTGGGAGAGTTCGCTGATATCATCGTGGATGAACTACCTCGTTCATTGCCACCGATGTGGAGTGTGAGTCATCACATTGACCTCATACCTGGAGCAAGCTTACCGAATAAGGCAGCGTACAGGTTGACACCTCAGGAAAATGAGGAAGTCAAAAGGCAGGTACCGGATCTGCTGGACAAAGGACTGGTCAGAGAGAGTCTCAGTCCGTGTGCTGTTCCGACAGTACTAAGTCCGAAGAAGGATGGAGGCTGGAGGATGTGTACAGACTCCAGAGCGATAAACAAAATCACCATCAGGTACAGATTTCCATTGCCGAGAATGGATGATCTGATGGATTGCCTAAGCGGGGCAAATTATTTCTCAAAGATTGATCTCAAGAGCGGATATCACCAGATCCGGATGAGAGAGGGAGATGAATGGAAGACAACATTCAAGACAAACAAGGGTTTGTATGAATGGTTGGTCATGCCGTTTGGATTGACAAATGCGCCGAGCACTTTTATGAGGATGATGAATGAAGTCCTGAGGGAATTCATTAGCAAATTTGTAGTTGTATATCTGGACGATATACTGTTGTTCAGCAAGACCAAGGCCGAGCATTTAAAACATTTGTCCGCGGTGATGAGAAGAATATAGCAGGAGAAGCTACTGATCAATTTGAAGAAGTACTCATTCATGCAGACAGAACTCATCTATTTGGGTTTTGTAATCTCGGCGAATGAATTGAAAATGGATCCTGAAAAGGTGGAAGTAATCAGGAATTGGCCATCGCCGAGGAATGTTTTCGAGGTGAGGAGCTTCCATGGTTTAGCTAGTTTTTACAGGAAATTCATTCGGAACTTTAGTGGAATTAGCGCAGCAATGATGGACACAGTGAAGAAGTGGCATAAATTTTTTCACTGGACGACAGAGGCTGAGAGGAGCTTCAATCTGTTGAAGCGAAAGATAACAGAGAAACCAATTCTGGTGTTGCCTAATTTTCGGAAAACATTCCAGGTGAAGTGTGATGCCAGTGGGCATGCTGTTGGAGGGGTCCTGAGTCAGGATGACCGACCTGTTGCATATTACAGTGAGAAGCTGGATGATGCCAAGCTGAAATACTCCACATACGATAAAGAATTCTATGCCATCATACAGGCATTGAAAAAGTGGAGGCATTATTTGATACCCAAGGAGTTTGTATTTTACAGCGATAACCATGCATTGCAGTTTGTAAGTCAGCAGGAGAAGCTGAATCAAAAGCATGCGAAGTGGGTGGAATACATGCAGAATTTCACATTTGTCATCAAACACATTTCAGGGACTGCTAACAAAGTGGCTGACGCTTTGAGCAGGAAATGTTTATTGCTACAGGAATTCAGGGTCAAAACCTTGGGGTTTGAAAATCTAAAGGATATGTATGCCAAGGATGCAGACTTCAGAGAAGCCTATGAAGCGGCCGAGAACCCAGTTCTCAGGGATCGGAGTCCGTGGATAGAATACCTGATCCAGGAAGGATTTCTGTTCAAGGGCAATCAATTGTGCATACCGAATTTCTCCATGAGGGAGAATTTGGTGAGAGAAAAGCACAGTGGAGGCTTAGCAGGTCATTTTGGACATGACAAAACATTCACCAAGCTGAATGAATCATATTATTGGCCAGGCATGTGAGCAGATGTAAAGAGGTTTGTTGACAGGTGCAGGATATGTCAACATTCAAAGGGCCGAAAGCAGAATGCTGGGTTTTACCAACCATTACCCATACCCGAAAGGCCATGGGAAGCCATTAGTATGGATTTTGTGTTGGGATTGCCAAGGACACAGCGAGGAGTCGATTCCATTTTTGTGGTGGTAGACAGGTTCTCGAAGATGGCACATTTCATTCCGTGTCATAAGACCAGCGATGCAACCCACATCACAAATTTGTTTTTCAAAGAAATTGTTAGGTTGCATGGATTGCCGAGAAGCATAGTCTCGGATCGGGATACCAAGTTCATAGGTCACTTTTGGAGGATGCTATGGAAGAAGCTGGGGACTAATTTGGCTTTTATCTCAGCATACCATCCGCAGACAGATGGACAAACAGAGGTGGTCAATAGAAGTCTGGGAAATCTGTTGAGGAGCCTGGTGACAGAGCATCACAGCAGTTGGGATCAGATATTGCCACAGGCAGAATTTGCATACAACGATTCGGTGAATCGGAGTACAGGTAAGAGCCCATTCCAGATTTTGTATGGGACACATATGAGAGGAGTTTCTGAGCTTAGGGAGTCAGAACAGGCTGAAACTAGCAGCGCTCGTGCCGAAGAATTTGCTGAGGCGATGCAGGAACTTCACAGTCAGGTGAAGCAGTGGCTGCAGAAGGAAAATCAAGAATATAAGTGCAGAGCCGATCAGAGAAAGAGGCAGCTTCAGTTTGAATTTGGGGACATGGTTCTGGCACACTTAAGGAAAGAAAGGTTCCCAAGGGGAACATATAACAAGCTCAAGATGAAAAATATTGGGCCATGCACAATTCTGAGGAAATTTGGGGAAAATGCATATGAGCTTGAGTTGCCAGAGGGCATTGGGATATCTCCGATTTTTAATATTTCGGATTTATACTTGTACAGGGCTGATGGAGAAAAGGCTGGAACTGAGGAACCAGTGGTCCAGTGGCAGAAGCAATTGCCAGTTGCACAGAAGCCTCAGATGGAGTGCATACTGGAAAAAAAGGTAGGCAGAAAGACCAGGCGGAAGCCGTATTTTGAATACCTGGTGAAATGGAAGAATCACCCAGTGGAGGATGCCAGCTGGGAAACAGAGGCCATTATACAGAAGCATGGGCAGACTGTGCAGGAGCCCATGAAATCTTTTGAGCCAAGGAGTATGATGCACGAGCATCCACACCTCATCAAGCGAGCCAACGCGTGAAGCAGGGAAAAGACAGCTGGACAAGCCAGCAAACTTCTTTTTGAATTTTACCTTGATAATTGTTGCACCAAGCATTAAAGCGTTGATGTGATGAAGCGCACTTGTATATGTAAATGGACCTTGAGCCTTTAAGCTCACGTCCTTAGTAGCTGAGGCATTTAATAGAATTAATGCAAAGGTAGATAGGAATTAATTGTAGATTTGATAGTTGTAGAAATTCGAGAGGGAAAACGGAATGTAGGCACCCTCCTTTGTATCATTGTAAAATTAGCATTATCATTCATATGAGAACATGAGCAAGAAGAGAGCAGAGAATTTGTGGATAACACCCATGTACAGAGATTGAATTAATAGGAAGACTTTGATTCAATTCCATGGATGTGATTATTCTCTGTGCGTTGTTGATATTATGCTGTTGCATATTTGCTTCTTGTTATGCCTTTGTTCTATATGCTATGTATGTGATTTCATGGTTAGATTGAAATATGTGAGAGTAAAACAATTAGTTTCAATTGTTTCTCTATTTCTGAACCAAAGGATTCCTGCATAGAGTGCCATGGAATTTGTCCGCAAGGAGTGCGTGACCGCAGGGTTCAGGAAGGGACAACTTTTGTTCTAAGTCCTCAAGAGAGTAAGGATTTGACACTGGAGTCGTGCAAGGCATGCGCAGGATGGAAGTCTGATTTCATGGTAAATGTGAAGTCTGAGAGGATGAAAGAATGAGTTTCAATTGTTTCTCTGTTGAGCCAGGAGATTCCTGCATAGAGTGCAGTTGAATTCATCCGCATAGAGTGCGTTGATAAGGCTCAGCAGTCAAACTCTCATTCTCGTTCACCCAGAAGTTGAATTGGGTCGATAGAGCCGTGTAGGAGAAGTGCAAGCGAGTGTGCAAGGTTGAGAAGACTTCAACACTTAGCATGTTTGAAGTATTGCCGCAAGGAGTGTGTGCAGGGAGTTTCCGGAAGAAGCGAACAGGCTAGTGCACGGGTCTCATGAAGAGACATTTCCTATTCAAGATTTGCATATGGAGGGTAGGACGTCAATTGGAATCAAGAAAGTCACGACTCTACTTGGGGATCGGGCATATCGGCATTTCGCGCAGAAGAGGTTGGAAGTTTGACCGTGAAGATCGCGAGGTGAGAGTCCCAGCGAATTCCGTAGGTCGTGGGGTCCACAAGAAGGTTGACGTAGCAGGTAATCTCGGGACACCGGATCTCGGGAGTTGAAAAGCCAGGAGTGTGGGTCTTGCAAGTGGCGAGGAAGCGAGAAGGCGAGACAACAAGTTTGTCGGCTTCTCAGCGTTTCGGATCTCGGAGGTTGGGACCCCAAAGGTATAGTGACACGAGTCACGAAGTCGCGACAAAACGAAGTCCCGATCAGTCGAGGGAAGGTTAGCGTTGACCAAAGACATCGGGTCTCGGGGATCTGGGGGTCTATTTTCAACTGTTGAACTCGTGAAGTCGCGAGAGACGATCCTCTGGTAACCAAGTAAGGGAGGATCGCGTGAGTGGAAGATTCACTGTGGGTACGAAGGATTCCCGAGAGGGGATCAGAAGAACCTTTGAGTTCTTCGGGCCAAGGAGAAAGAAGGTCCTGGTGAAGGAAACCGTTCTTCGGGGAGTGCAGAGCGGGTGCGTCACTAAGCAAGAAACAATCATCATTGTCGTTATCTACAACCAAAGCTGAGTATATTGCAGCAACAACATGTTGTACATAGGTCCTATGGATGAAACAAAAAATGAAAGATATACAGGTTGAGTATGATGAGCCCATTCCAATCTTTTGTGACAACAAAAGTTCCATCAGTGTATCAAAGAATCTAGTGATGCACTCCAAGAAGAAGCACATTCCGATCAAGTTTCATTTTCTACGGGAACAGGTTGCAGAGAAGAACATTAGAGTTGAGTATGTTGGGACCAAAGAACATATTTCATATATCTTTACAAAATTGCTTCTAAGGGAATATTTTGAGTATATTTTCCATAAACCCAAAGTAGTTTCTGCCCCATAATGAATTTTGAATTCTTTTCTTATATGTCATAGATTTACATGAGGAAGCATGATTAAGAGAACAAAGGACAATTCAGATAGGGGGAGCATCCCTAAGGAGAGTGCGGTCAACGGGAGCAGCCCTGAAGGGAAGTTACCTTTTCCATTGATGTCAAAGGAGGAGAGATTATATGCATGGAGAGAAAGCATAGAGGTATGATTCTAAGGGGAACGATGGTCATAGGGGGAGCATGAGCGTCATGACTTCAGTATTGCATGGGTGAAATCATGAAGATGGGTGTCTATTTTGCTTGTTTTGTGAGAAAAAAAAAACTATATTTTCATAAGTTCTTCAACTTCCAGTTTACAAAAGTATTTTTTTTATTTAGAATTTCACTTTACAGTAAAAAAAAAACTTGTGAATAATTTTGTTAGCTTTCTACTGACTATTTTTCAAATTATTTTTATTGAGATTTGATATGTCAATTTGACAATTGTTCACAATATGTTCCTTAAAAATGAAAGGAATGATAATGAGTTATGTTTTCCCCTAACAATGTATCTATTATTAAAATTTTGTTTAGACAAACTAAATATACTGTAACAATCTACAAAGACTTTGTTTTCTTATGGCTATAATTTTGAATCTAACGAATGAATGTTATAATTTCTAGATTTTTTTGAAGTTGACCAAGATGAAACAGTTGCATCTTTTAAACACATGCTTTCACCCACCTTGTATCTATTTTAATTTGTACTTAAAATTAAAATCTAAAAATACCCTTTTGAAGAGCACAATTTAAGGATTGTGAATATGATTTTTTCTAAATTTTCCACTATGTATTTTTAGAGATATGGATATATAATTTCACTGAATCATAATGTCCCCTGAAAATATTCTGCAATGATTTTTTTATAAAATTAAATAAAATTAGATCAAAATAATGAAAATGAAAACAAATTATATCCATAGAAAGTAGATTCAATTTTACAAACATTGATATCAATTTTGAATCTAAAATCTGAGTATTTGCAGGAGTCCGCAACCTCCAAAGTTCAAGTAAGATGGAGGGAATTATCAGGTTCTTGCAAACAGTCCCATTCGAAGGTTTTCGACTGAAAGAATCTTTTAGCCGAAAAGTTTTTTTCTTCGACCAAAATATATTTTACTAACGGTATCCGTAAAAAATAAATGGATTCCTATTTTTTCAGCTGAACATTTGTTTTTTGCCCAAAAGATGGGCGAGAGAATTCCTTCGGTCGAAAAAAATGAAGGGACACGTTGTTTCATTTCAATTGGCACCAAATCTTATAAATATGCTTTCGTCCGAACCAATTTAACACAATTCACACTCTCGTTTCATGGTTTTGCATATGTGGAGCCCCTGAGAAAAACTTTGAATCATTTTTTTCGTTTCTTCATTGTTTTGAACAATGTGGTTGATGTTTTGAATGCAATTCTTTTTATATATATTGAAGGCATTGTTGAACATTTTTTCAAGGTGAAGACGTCGTTGAACATAAAATTCTTGATAAATTATGTTTTAATTATTTTTGTGAGAATGAAATTTTTCTAAGGCTATTATGAAATGTTGATTTTTTTTATTTAACTTTTATAGATAACTACACTCATGGGAAACCAAAGTTTGCACAAGAGAAAATTTGATTGTACTCGAGACAAAACTCGACATAATGAACAAAGGAAAGAGCTTTATTGAAGAAAGAAACAAGAACGTTAAAATATTGAAGAAAGAAACAATGATGATGTAAATATAGATTTTCAACAAGAAGAAATCCAATCAGGTATATGCATGTACACATATTGTCTATATTAAAAGTATAGAATCATTTATTAAAATTATTGTTTAAAATATTTAATTGATTGATTGTAATTTGGATTTGATGTTTTTCAAAAAACATAACGTTGATGAAGTCGTTGAAACCGAAATTGAAGCATAAGTTGAATCACCTATTGGTATGTACATAAATATCTAGATAATATAATATGAACACTTATATATATAATTTAGTGAATTTATGTTTGAGTTTTGTTTTTTAATTTAAACTTTAAATTGAAATATGCAGCAAAATCTATCAATATTGATGATGAAATATTAGAAAATGTTGATATTGACAAATTTGGGAAGAAAGAAGTTAATCATTATATAAGAAATCATGTTACGAATATGTATAATACTTTTTTCAAAGATGAATAAGTGACAATACAAGATCAACTTTTACTCTGTCTAATAAAGTCAAGAAAGTTAAAAGAAGCTACATCATTATTGGGTATTCAAAAGTCGACAAAAGATACAAAGGTGAAACATAATTTCTTTGAAAATATAACTAGTGTATTAAAAACTTTTAGAAAATCTCGAAAAAAAGATGTCAGTGTTGCACGTAGAGTGTTACAAACAACAATTGTTTCATCTAACAATATAAAAGATCATTTGACACAACACATGGAAAAAATGATGGGAACGTCAAGAAAAACATTGTACAAACATAGAAAATTTCGATTGCAAATAGATGCAAATGATGAACTTGCTTGTTGGACAATTATTTCTAGACAACCCTACAAAGATAGACTTGCAGAAAATGTTAAAGAATCGGCTCGTAATTGTTGGTTGACAAAACCTCATGTTTCACCACATACAAGGGATGTGTTGTGATGAAGAACAGAATGAAAACAATATGAAGAACATCCAAAACATATATTGCCAATGACACAAATATAATTGTTCAATAAGTTCAAAGAAGAGCACAAGGAAGTTAAAATTTCTATCAATACATTTGTGCAACAAAGAGCATGGTTTGTTAGACCCATAACTGTTCATGACACTTGTTGTTGTCGTTATCATGTGGAATTTGAGTTATATTACGACACTTTTCTTGATTTTGGTAAAACATTATGGTCAAGTTCACCTCCTCCTTCCACATTTTGTGCTTTTATATCTGAAATTCTATGTGAAAGAGAAGGTGATGAAATATTTTACCAAAAAAATGTGTTGGTGGAAAGAAATGTGATCGTTGTGGAAATCTAATTTTGTTTCACTCAAAGTATCCTATAGATATGAGTGATCAATCATTTTCTAATATAATAATCAATTGGAAGACAAATGAATATATCAACAACACGACTCCACATTCTTCAAATGTTATCCCCAAAATGATTGATTTGAAAGTAGATAAAATCTGTGTGATAGATTTTTTGAAGAAGTTTGAGGAAGAAATTTATAAATACATCAAGAATCCACATAGAGCTCAATGGAAAGACCTAAAATTCAAAAAATCTTGTGAAGTGTTTCCACCAGGGACAATTTTGTCTGTAGTTGATTTTGCAGAGAATTACACATTCGCTGCACAAAAATAAATATAGAGTGAATATTATCATTCTGATCAAATCACTATATTTGTCCACGTTCTATATAGACATGCTGAAAGGAGTCTTGATAACATAGAAAACACCAATGACATTCGACATGTTATTAAATAATATCACTTTTATATAAGTGATGATCGAGCACATGATACACATTATGTAAAATATTGTTTTGATAAATTTTATGATTCATTGAAAGAATGTGGGATCGGATTCGATCAGCATTGGATATGGTGAGTTGGATGTGCAGGTCATTTTAAATCTTCACAATCATTCTATTGGTTGTGTCGTCTTAATAATAAATCAAATATTATACATTGTTGGAATTTTTTTGAGATTGGTCATGGAAAAGGAGAGAACGATGATGCAGGGGCATGTGTAAAACAAGAACTTCGAAGGTATCAGATGAACCCTCATAGAAAATTTTTAAATAGAAATTTATTCAGTGATATTGAACAACACTCATAGGTGTCATATTAATGGTACTAGTGAATACTTCCAATGTGCAAAGGATTGATAATCCATCAACCCTTTTCTGCCCTTTTCGGCACATAAACAATTTATATCAATATAAATTTTAATGAAAATCACTTACTTATATTAAAGTATACTTTAATTTTACATATTAAAAAAGGTTAGATGATGTTTTTATTTCACATTTTTATTTCAAAGTATATTTTTATTTGACATTTTCTTGAATAAATATATTGAAAGCTCGAAAAGAAACCAAGGATGAACATAACCAGTTTAGAGCTGGACTGTTGTTTCATTGTGAATTTTCAATAAAGAAACCAAGGATGAACATAACCAATTTAGTTCCGGACTGTCATTTCATTATGAATTTTTAATTTTGAGTTCATGGTTTTTACTAAATTTTGGATTGATAGGAGTCTACGCCCTATCAAAATAAAGGAGGGGCCTATATTGATGCGATGATCAATATGATTAAATTTACAAAATCATTGTTAAAGTCAATTGATTATCACTTGAATGGAATGTAATAAAATCCATATCATCCAATGAAAACTGTGAATACTTTTACCTTGGTAGTCTAATTTACTAATTTTTCATCACCATGGGCCGAGACTTTCTTTTTATGTTTTCACTCTCATAAGAATCTCTCACATATTTTTAATATACAATATTGTTTGTTGTTTTTCCCATTGTAATATTATTAACTTGAATGGAATGGAATAAAATCCATATCACCTAATGAAAATTGTCAATGCTTTTACCTTGGTAGTCTAATACTAATTTTCCATCACCATGGACTCAAACTTTCTTTTTATGTTTTCAATCTCAAAAGAAGCTCTCACATATTTTTAATTTACAATATTGTTTGTTGTTTTTTCCATTCTAATATTATTAATAGGGGGCAATTAAGAAGTCTGAAAACTAACTTTTTATGTTTTCACTCTTATAAGAAGATCTCATATATTTTTAATATACAATATTGTTTGTTGTTTTTTCCATTCTAATATTATTAATATGAGGCAATTGAGAAATCTGAAACCTAACTTGAGCAACCCTCTAGTCTTCAACCCTCATCTTTGTGTGTCGTTTGGGGTAAGGGCTCCAAAGTGGGAAACTATAATTTGATGATTTGTTTGACTATTTTCAACCATATTTTCAAATCAAACAAAATTGAAATTATAAGTTGTAGAAACTATAATTTGATGATTTGTTTGACTATTTTCAACCATATTTGCAAAAAACAAAATCGAAATTATAAGTTGTAGAAACTATAATTTGATGATATGTTTGACTATTCAACCATATTTGAAAATCAAACAAAATTGAAATTATAAGTTGAACTTGACATAGTACAATGATGTTTATAAATAAAATGAAATAAAACATTTTTAATTTCAACTTGCAATATCATAAAAGATAAATTATCCTTTCACCAGATCATAAAAATTGAAATTATAAGCTGACCATAAAACATAAATTATCCTTTCACCATCATAAAAATTGAACTTATAAGCTATTGACTCTTTATAAATGAACAATAAA
>JZKD02S2399377.1:36749-65887 GCA_000966675.3 Picea glauca
AACAGAGGCAGAGTATGTTGCTGCTACAGAGGCTAGTAAAGATATGATTTGGTTACAGAGGTTTATGGAGGAATTGGGAAAGAAGCAGGAGAACAACAGGTTGTACTGTGACAGTCAGAGTGCCATTCACCTTGAAAAGAACTCAGCCTTCCATTCGAAGTCTAAGCATATACAGCTGAGGTACCACTTCATAGGATCCACCTTGGAAGATGGACATTTGAAGTTGGAAAAGATACACACTAGCTAGAATCCTGTAGACATGTTAACAAAGGGAGTAAACAGGGAGAAACTGAGTTCCTGCTCAGTTTCAGTTGGTCTTCAAGAATGAATATGAATATGATAAATTTTCCAGGTCCAAGAAGGTTCAGAGTCCAGCATATACAACAGTGGTGGAGTTTTTGAGATCAGTCTCCAAGTGGGAGATTGTTGGTTGTGGAGCCTGATTATCTTCCTGATTCAGAGGTCCTTGTTTTCAGCCATGTTTATACCCCATGCAGTATTTACACCCCAGAAGTATGTACACTCTTCGACGCGGGGGAGTGCAGAGGGGGATACCCCCTTTGCGGGGTATGGGGGGGCTATCCCCCCGACTGGGGGGTCTGGGGGCAAGCGGCCCCCCAAAGGAAAAATTACCTTGTAAATGTATATTGTAATTTCATTGTAAATCTGGACTGTTCATTATAAGGTCGCAGATCTAATGGTAGAGATTATGTTAGGGTTTTTTTTTTTGCCCTAGAAGGCAACCCTCTTTTATGAGGGAAATGTATTACGGCTATGGTTATGGTAAATATTGTATTCTGAGAGAGGAGACTGTGAGAAAAAGAAGAGGAAGTTACAACGGGTTTTGCTATAGGTTGTATCCCTTCATTTGCTGGATAATAATAAAGGAAGGACCTGGAAATTTCTCTGGTAGACATAGCCCACACTAGGTGAACCATGTAAATATGTGTCTCTCTTGTATTGTGTATCTTTTGTGTTTTGTTTTCCGCATTTGTTTTATTTTATTGCTCCGCAGTCCTGTTTTTCTAACAAAATGCTCTTTGAAATATGCCTTCATCATGATCTAAACATAAGTGAGATCATGCACGCACATAGCTTATTTGTAAATATACAAATGTTGGTTTTTGTGGTTAGTAAGCAATTAGTTAAGAGTTGGACAATACCCCAAGAAGGAATTCACTTCCTTGTATGCAGAAAACACAAATATCCATATTACACCATTCTTGGACAAGAAGGCAATGAATGAAATTGAAGAAAATTTAGAAACTTCTCTATTTTTAATGTGGGATAGAGTATGTTCTGAAATAATCAAATACTCAAGTTCAAAATCAGGCCCACATCATGATCTAAACATAAATAAGATTGAATGTACCATTTTAGATGATAATAAACTTATATATAGTAGTTCTATATATTTCAAAATAATTGATCAAAGCGTTGAAAAGTTATATAGACACTAGTTGAGTAGCCCTATGAATAGAAAATTCTAAACTAAAAATTTGATCAAACAAAAATTTGAAAAAAATAAGCATATTCAACAAAAATAAGCTTGAACACTTATATATAAAAGACCCAACATAAAAACAAATTAAAACTCACTAATATGGAATGCACATACATTTAAGAATCATCTTGAATAGACACATCTTTCCTAGGTATGGATGCATCCTCCTTAATCCCAATCTACCACACTCCCTTCTCCACATTTTGTTCAAGCACACTCTCAAGCACTCTCTTCTCCATGTTGCCCTATAACACATTTCAAATTTGTACATTCGAAAATTGAATTTAAATGATTTTAATACATTAAATTTTAGTTTTAAATTTTGAAACATGTAATACCTGTGATGTGCCAACCTAAATATCAATAAATTATACCCACCATAACCTAGGATTCAATACATTATATATTGTTTAAGACATTTTTCTTTTAAATTAATAATTTAAATGACATAATTACAATTTTCATATATAACTAAATTTGTTTTCAACATGCAATGATACCTGTGAACTCCCACCCTCTTCAAACTCTCCCAATGAAAATTGGGACAAGCCTGCCTAAGTAGTAGGAGATGGAATAGGGATTTGTGAACAACACAATTAAGAACTAAATCTAGGATTCAATGTGTTCACATTTATACAAAAACATAAATTTCATGTTGTTGTTTATTCAAAATATTGGAGATTGGACAACTAAAGTGCTCATATGTGGATATTATAAAACATATACTTGATTCAACCCATCCAAATTTAAACTCGTGGAATCAAGTCCCCTATTTACTGAAGATTCATTTAACATATGACCAAACTACAATTAATGACGATAACAACTCAATTATTTCTAAAGATACAATGATATGTATCTAGATCTAGAACTACAAGTAAACTATCCTCAAATGCATAAAAAAATTACTAACTATAACACATACCAATCCGATGTTCAGTTCATCATTATTAATTACCACCTTCCAACAATTACAGAAAAAATTTGCATACTCCTTAAGATCTTCTACTAACATGGTATCTATCTCCTCATCTGTTTTGTAAAAAAAATTGGCTTCCACTCTCTGACGATTCAAACCAACATCAACACCATGAAAAATTGATTCCAAATCTTCCCCGATTGCATTTCTATCCTCCTTGCCAACATATGATGTAGCTCGCAACTTTGAATGTGATGCAAATTCCCCTGTTGGATGAGATACTAAAGGTCGTGGAGGCCTATGTTTCATTTCGATATGCCCCTTTCCGATCATATGTCTGTCCTTTACCAACCCCATAATAATTGGATGGTAGGCTAGTATAATTAGGGTGCATGTCCATAAAAAACTATGCATAAAAGTGTCTAGAAAAGTAATGTGAAACCTCATCATTCCATGACAACTTCTCATATGCTGCCAAAAATCTATTATAAAGATGTCCTGCTATGTTGGGGTACTTAAAATATTGTATCTTCAACATCTTTCGCTTTGGATCCTCTTTGAAATTAAACATAGAAATTGCATTTTATTTTGAAAATCTACTTTTTACTACGTCCCATTTATCAGGGCCCATCAGCTTTGAATATCGTCTCCTCATCAAATCAATAAAACTATCAGTCGTTGGCCCCATCTTTTGATATGCATCCATAAAGTTCTGCAATGAATGCAAAACAATCTCCAAGATTTTCTTACTCTCTCTCGAGAGATCCAAGATCCTCAAATCATTTTCCAGTCTGCTTTTACACCTGAGCATCGTTCGAGGGTCATTGCTTCAGTAAACCCTTCCCGAGGAAGCTCATCACCAACATTTGAGGGATAGGTGGATGTAGGCATGCAATCTTCTGTTTCTGGATAACGCTCCCTGAATCCACCTTCACCCTCTTCACCAACATTGGAATCTTTATGATACCCACTCTATCTTTCATTATCTTCCCTCGCATTAAACTCATCCTCTACACATACACATTTGAAAGTAAAAACACACACACACAGACACACAGACACACACACAGATATATAAAACATAAACATAAATACACAAAAATACAAAATAAAAAAAAATTACCAAACATATTTTCTTGTCGTGATGTATTCTCTACATTCTCCGGTGTTGGAGTATTAATGTGCAACCTATCTAAGAAAGCTACATCCATAGAACTATTTTGAACACATTCTTGAAATGATCTATTCACATATTCATTTGATAATCTCCTCTTCCAACTAGATTTTCATTGGTCACTCAGAGTCTTAGTCAAATAAGGGGTTCCTTTTCTTCCTTCATTGGATAGCCTAGAGTGTTTGCGATGAATTTTTGGAGACTTTTGTCTCGACATATCGCCTTGATATCTATCCTTTGAAAATTCATGAATATGAAAGTTCATAAGTTATAGAAACATAAAATAGAAATATAAAATTTATAAAACAACTTGAAGGCATTTAAGCATTTATAAAAACTCCAAAGCATCAAAGACATATATTGAAAAAGTAGAACAACTATATTTTTTATTATGATGCTATATACAATGAACATGAAAATATTTAAATATAAAAAAAATGTAACATGTAGAAGATAATCTATATCTGTGTGAATTGTAGAAAGTAATTTTTAAGATAATCTATGTGTAACATGTTAAAATTTAAGGGAAAAAACTATAGCTAGCTAAAAAAAAATATTTATTTTAATTTCTAAACTTTAGCTACTTGTATGTTACAATCAATAAGGCATTAAAACTTGTGATCCATAATCTAGTAGCCTAAAAACAATCACTGACAAAATATTTACTTAACTAAAACAAGAAACAATATTACCTGATATGTTGTTGCTATACTCTTAGATATATGCTCAGAAAAGTCTTCAAGGGATCATTGATCAAACCCTTAGGGAAGATCTCATCATGACACTTGGAACAAATTGCCAAGAAGAAATTTTAGGGTAAAATATCAAAATACTAACCAACAACATACATAGGTGGCACCAACAATAGAAGAGGACAACGACAACATACATAGGGTGGCATTAGAAAGGATATGAGGAGGGTGACACCAACAAAAAAATGAGGTGGGTGACACTAGCTAGGAGAACCAGAAACCCCAAACAACAACCAAGAAGAGACCCGCGGAAATGTAAAAGAATCTTGGGGATCAGCAACAACAAGAGGTTGGAGAGGTAAGCCCACAATGGCTTAATACACAAATAAGAATTATCATAGAGGGGTTGCATCCACTCAATTAAATAATTTAATAATTTAAACAAATAATATTTTATAACATAAAATATTAATTGTTAAATCATAAAAATCAACAAGAAAAAACAAGTCAAGGAGAGGGGATCCAAAGTCAAGGAAACTAACTTTCTTTAGGAAGAAACAAAGAACAAAACCAAAAACCCACAGAACAATTAAGGGGGGCGTAACTCAAGCAAGGGTGGTTTCAATACAAAGTCAACAATTAAGTTCGTCTTTAATGGCAGAATGTCCAGACTCCACATGATTCTCATGATATTTACTTATAATCTTTTATTATCCCAACATACGAGGAGGATCAATGATGTGATCATTCCCTTATTAACTACTCCTAGGTCTTATGGACCATCCCGGGAGAGAAGAGGATCACACATTATCTCAACTTGGTACTTAACCAACAAACAAAATAAACCAAAAACCAAAAACCCACACAACAATCAAATATATGAGTGGTTTCTAGATTTTTCATAGACAAATACATAAGAAACTGAAAGTAAGAGAATAATTTTGAAGTCATTCAAGTAATTAATACACGATATTGCACATATTTGGGCCTGTCCCTGTAAATGGACAGGGCTGAATTCGACCCTGTAAACCTCCTAAAACACAAACTATAAATAACTAAAAAATTATTTAACTGGAAAAGGGATATATTTACTTGAACCAATGACAATGAAATTGAGCCCGCCCCTATACATGGACAGGGTCGAATTCGACCCTGTCCATCTATAGGGACATGCCCGAATTCAACCCTATCCATGTACAGGGAAAGGCCTAAATTCAACCATGTCCATGTGTAGGGACATGCCCGAACTCGAGCCTGTCCCTGTACATGGACAGGGCCGAATTCGGCCATGTCAACCTCCTAAAACACAAACTGTAAAACTACTATAAAATTATACATCAACAAAAACAAAACAAGTGCAAGTGTTGCATGGTAGTAGTCCTTATTAATAAAATTTAAAGCTATGCAAGAATTATGTAAGATACAAATATTTGAGACTGCATATCCTTGTTGTATAGGTTCATTGTTATTGATAAAACAAAAACCATTTTGAAGCAAAGTTGAAATTCAGGAAAAAATTAAAAAATAAATATGTATTATTGTGAAAATATAAATTGGCGTTGAATATTAAAATCGGGCTTGTCCCTATACATGAACAGGGTCGAATTTAGGCTTGTCCTTGTATAAGGACATGGTTTCATTCGATGTTGTCCATGTACAAGGACAGACCCAAAATCGGCCCTGGCCATGTACAAGGACAAGCCCGAATTCGGCCCTGTCCATGTACAGGGACAAGCCAAAATTCTACCCTGTCCATGTACAATATTAAATTGGGGTTGAATATTAAAATCGGGCATGTCCCTGTACATGGACATGGCCAAATTCGGGCCTATCCTTGACAAGGGACCTTTGGTATTTTCCAGATGGGCATTGAAGATTTAAAGAAGTGGATGAAAGAAATGTTGTCATTTAGTTGCCTAAAATGATGATGACCATGTATCACTAGATTGGGATTTGTGGTAGTGCATCACACAATGAAAGAGATACCACATCAGCATAGTTTCCACATGGACCACTCCAAGATGTCTCCCTTTCCCAATTGGATGCATTCACTCACATGCATGCTTGATTACTCCCTCTTGGACCACATGTGGGAGGTTTGTTGAGAAAAATGAGGTTGTTTAGGAGATGGTTACACATGGCCATAGGTTGTTATGGAATTGACTGCACTATTTTATTGAGGAGTTCCCAACTTTGAGGAGCCACATGTGCCACCTTACTTTGGATGTTCACCTTGGACATCCCACACATGTGGCATGATGTCACCTTTATTTGGAGGTCGTTTCACTTAGACCTTACATTATGGAGATAGCTTGAGGGGTGCCCTTGATTGTTGGGCATGATTTTTATTGTTCATCACTCATTTAAGGGGATGTTGGTACTATTGAGGAGGGCACACCTACTTTCATTCCCTTTGGACCACATGTGTGACTTATGGTTACACCTTTGACCATTTTGATAAGGGAACTCTTGTATTTGAGGATTTCGAGGGTGGTGTTATGCCCACACATTATATTTTCTCATGGATTTTATTTGAGCTCATGGTTTGGGCTAGCACATTGTATTGAGAAGGCTCTTGTCTATATAAGGAGAGAGCCTCCTCATTTTCATTTTTTGGAGAATATTGAGATATTTTCCTACAAAGTTCTTGTGCTTCTTCTTTTTTCCTAAGTGTTGTTCTAGGATATTTTTCAAGGGCTTTTTATTAATTTTCCAGGTGTGTTGGAGGAAGGAATTACTACAAGGTCAAAGAATGACACCTTGCTTCCCTGGGGAGGGAAATCAAGGTATAGTTATCTTGTTTTATTCCTTGTGATCATTATTGTTTGTCACACTTGTATTGGGGTAGGGCATCCTAGGAATATTCCCTCTTGCCTTGGCCAAACCATAAGTTCACCTCAATAGTACTTGGATAGGATTCCTAGAGGACCATCCCCCCACTCATGCTTCAAGAGCCTACTAAGCCTAGTCAATGCTTGAGAGACAATCCTTCTTGGTACCTCAACATTAACTCATATTTAACTAAGAATTCACCTATAATTGACTTAGGGACCCCATAGCCATTTTTAGGCACTGATATATTGACCTCTTCAACAAAAAAACCTAAAAATCTTTTATTTCCACCTTTTTTTTTTGCAATCTAGGGTTTAAAGTGCTTGATCATTTGAACCAGATTGTTATATCTAAGTCGATTTAATCATTAGAGATTATTTATCTTGGATATATCTCATGCTAAGTAATTGTTTCATGGCATATCTTTGAAGTTGACATAAGCTAGGATTATAGATCTTGTTTTAACTTTCTTAATTTTGGATCTAACCCGTCTTAACAAAGTAACTCTAAAGGTGCTTAAATTATATCTTTCCTCTTGAGTTATTTTTGTTCATGCTTGGAAATAAATGGTTCTATGTTAGTCTTGGTATTTTCTCCATTGCAAGGGTTTAATTTCCAACTTTGATCTCATTTCATGGTTACATATACTTAGAGAGATCAAATCAATGACACAAGCAATGCAATGACCAAAACATTAAGTGAAACAATTTGAATTTTTGGCATTTAACTTCATCTTTGAAGCTTGACATTTTGTTCTGAAGGATTATAGTTGAGATATTTTACTTCTTTATGTTACATTTGGCACACCCTTTGTGGCATTTATAATGGCGTGATAACACTCTTAACATTCACATGAGTACATGAATGCTTGAGACGTTTTGATATTTTAAGTTGTTTATGACAAAGGTTCACAAACCTACATAATGGTTAAATTTTATCTTGATTCACCATCATTTTGCAACACCTAAGAACATTTGACATCATAAGCATCCCCTTGAGTAAATCTATGCATTGGTAGGGGAAACGACTTTGTTCCTAGTGCAAACATCTCACTTTTTTCAGAGTTGTTTAAAGATTTACTTTCTTGTTTACTACATATGTGTTCTCTCTTTCTAAATCTGAAATGATAAAAAACCATAACACACATAATAAGGTATTCATATAATCTTGATCCTCTTACTACTGGTGCATTTCTTACACAGTTTACATGGTGCATAAGATACTTAAATACTACTATTAACACTTGACATTTCATTGCTTTGATCTTTGGACTTCATGACGACAATGTATCTTAACAAACATGGATTAATGTGCCTTGGATTATGACAAGATTGCTCACTGTCTACTCATATTGGATCATTGTATCATGGTTATCATTGCCCTGAACAATTTGATGCTCTAAACTAGTGATAATTCATGATCATTTGACGGTTCTAGGGACACTATAAGAAGTGTGATCTACTGAATAATTTTGTTGTCTTCACTATCATCATAGCAACAGTTTCACACTTTATATTGGGCCTCTAGTTGTTATGGTAATAATCTTCTCTAAATACACAATGGTAAACATGCCTTAAATGTTGACATCTTTATTGCAAGTAAGCTACTTAACATGCCTTAAACCTCGAATTTAAAACTAAGTTTTGACTACTTAAGATGCAAATTGAAATTCCTTGTCCAAATCTCTATGCAAAAAAATATATTTCTAAAGTAATTGAATGCTGAAAATGCACAAAATTACAAACAAAAATCTAAATTGTAATTTCCAGCATGCAATAAATTTAATTTAATCTAGTGTATGAACAAAATTGAGGGTCCTAGATCACTATGCAAAGCTTCCCTGTCCCTGTATATGGACAGGGCCGAATTCATCCCTGTCCATGTATAGGGATAGGCCCGAATTCGACCTTTTCCATGTATAGGGACATGAATGAATTCAAGCCTATCCCTGTACATGGACATGCCTGAATTTAGCCCTGTCCCTGTACATGGACAAGGCTATATTCGGCCCTGTCAACCTCCTAAAACTAAAAATGTAAGACTACCTAAAAATTAATTAAATGGATAGGGATATATTTACCTGGACCAATGACAACGAACAACAACAACGACCTCCAACACCAACTGCCAACAACAACAACAATCGCCTACAACTATGACCTCCAACACCAACCACCAACAACAATCGCCTGCAACTACGACCTCCAACACCAACCACCAACGACAATGTCCACCAACAACAACCTATCAACCACCATTGAGCCAAAAATCTACATCTGCAGTTCGGGGAAAATATCAATGGAGTGATGTGTGGGTAATATATAAATTAATTTTCGGTTGAAATTGTTTTTCAGACGAAGCATCTTTTCGGTCGAAAGATTCTTTTGGCCAAAAAAACTTTCGATTGAAAAGTTTTACTGGAAAAAAAATCCGTCTGGATAATATGGTACATGAAAGTCGAGGCCATCGTCATGGTACCATTTGATTTGACATCCAAAGGTTTGACCAAAAAAATTTCGATTGAAAAGATGTGTCTTCGGTCGAAATAATTATTGGTTAGGCCAAAACAATGTAAGTAGGAGTTTTGGAAACTCGATTCTCACAAAACTGTTACCCAACTTCATGATTTCACTCATCAAAGTGTTTCCATCAATGCCAAAGGGGGATATTGTTGATTAATTGTGTTGGTTGTCATTGATGTCAACCCTTGAAGCAAGTCTGGTAGCAAATTCTGGTAGCCCCATAAGTGTGGATAAGGGACCCATGTTTCTCTGAGAAATAATGTAATGAAGATTAGTGAATTTGTAGGAGAAACTATGATAGATGGATAATACATGTCTTGTCGTTTCCGGTGATATGTGGTACATCACGTAGTTAATCACGGTTGAGGAGATATGGCTTAGTGAAGTTGGAGAACCCTCATGAGTTATATAGAATCCCCTAGAAGGTCAAATAAGTCAATTATTCTAGAATCCCCTAGAATAAGTCTACTAGTCAAAGCGGTTGCAACTAGGAGTTAATCATGGGCAAAGTTGTTGCAATAAGAAAATAATTAAAAATGAATTAGTTGAAACAAGTAGTGATTTTACTATTTGTTGGCCCTTGACCAAGTTTTGGGAAAGACTTGGTCATGTTTGACCATTTTTGGGACTTCGACAGCCTGTCAAAGATGGAGCACCAGACGAAGCAGAGATTATGGAATCTCGACCCACTTTTGGGTCCCTTTTGGGTTTTTGGGAATATGTAATGGGAAAGGGATGTTGGCCCGTGGGTTTACCCATGATTAGGCCCACTTTTGTAATGTATAAATAGATATCTAGGAAAGTATTAGAAGATATAGAGATCTATGTGATGTAAGCTAAGTGCTAATAGATTTTGTAAGTTCTCTGTGCATGACTGTAAGAATCTTGCAGAGCTAAGTGCAAGTCATTGTAAGGAGTTGTGGAAGGCTTTGTGCTGTAGCGCAAGGAAGAAGGATCTAGCGAGCTGCGCAGATCTTTTTTCCTATGCGAAGAAGGTTTTGGGTGGCTCTGTGCTATAACCGATTGAAGATGCTAATAAAGGAGAAGAGTTGGTGGACGTAGCCCCAGGGTGGGGTTGAACCACGCAAATCTGTGTGTTACGCTTTGTGCTTCGACTTGATTTGTTTATCCCTTCTTTTGCTAAGTGCTTTGATATATTTAAATAGATCTACTTATAGTTTGTGCTTCGTAGAGGTGTGTGAATGTTAGATCTGACATGTATGAATATGCTTAATGTTGATCTACCAGATCTAATCTATTTTACTGCTGCTAAGTGCTGAAATACCTTAGATCTAAGTGAATGCTATGATGCTCTGTGCTATCTGCGAAGTATAATAAGGGTTGAATATGGAGGAATGATCTATGCTAAGTACTCTGTAAGTGATATAATCACAAATCTGTGTCTTAGCTAAGGTTGCAGACACTTGATTTCTGCAACCACCCCTGCCTCTACCTCGGGTGAGACTTCATCTGCTTTGAAGGTGTTGCCGAAAGGGAAGGTATTTAGGGATTTGTTGGTGCACTCTTGAGCGTTGAACCCTGGGTCTACCCCTGTGCCAACAAATGGTTCTGTTGCCGGGACCTGAAACTATGATTGCTGGGAACTAAGAAAGAGGAATCTATGTGCAAAGATTCATCCTGAAACTGTGGAAGCTCTGTGCATAGAGCTGTGCCCTAGTGTGCAGTATTCTACTTGATCTGTAAAGCTTTGTGCTAAAGAAAGAAGGTTATATCTGAGATAAAGAATCTCGATCTGAAGAGAGAAGGCCATATCTGAAAGAAAGAAGGTCTGATTTGTAGAAAAGAAGTAGGATATGAAAGCTTTGTGCTCCAAGAAAGGTAAAAGTGAGAAGTTCTGATTGAAAAAGGTGAGATCTGTAAGTTCTGTGCTTTGTAAAAGTAAGATAAGTGGAAATTTTTGTTTCTAGAGTATGGATCTAGTATAATTGATAGGTTTTGTCCTAGTTTGAAAGCTAGGGTGTTAATAGAAGGTTTGATATGAATAGATCTGATAAAAATAATGAAAGATATGTCATACCTATGCATAGAAAGAATGTTTGGACTAACAAATGGATGCATGAACCTAGAAAGAATTTGTTGTAGGTTAACTCCTATGATCCTAGTGCGTAGTATAGAAGAATTTGGGGATCATTTCGAAGAAAGAGAGGATTAACCCTCTGTTATAGTTGCAAAAGACCAGGACATATTGCTAAGGAATGCCATGACAAAATACCTAGTTGTCTTTGTTGTAAGGCTATGGACCATGAAGTGTTGGATTGCCCTAGAATGATCGCTAAGATTGAAGGAATGAATATGAACCAAGAAAACCCTAAGGTAGATCTAGAAAAGGAAGAACCCCAACATGAATAAGAGAAAGTGTTGATACAAATGAAGGAGACCCTGAATGACCACTGACATGTCAGATTATCAGAGATTTTCAAAGAAAAAGAATGCATTGAAGCAAGAATAGGGGACTTCAACGTTGACTATGTTCTTGATGAAGAGACACAAGTGAATATTATGCCAGAAATAACTTGGGAAGCTATAGGGAAGCATGCTATGATCCCTTCATTAGGAGGAATAGGAATATTCAGAGGAAGCTAGTAAGTTTATGTGGGATGCTTGCTCAGATATCTCCGACTGTCAATGGAACTTCGACAAAGGAATATTTTGAGATTATCAAATGTATTGAAAACAATGCCCCGTTTACCATGTTACTAGGGAAACCTTGGATTGAAAGAGATCAAACCAGATGGAAAGAAGAAGAAGAAGCCTCAGAACAAAAAAAACAAGAGTTAAAAGATTTCATGACCAGAAGGATCGCTCAATTGATTAAAGAGAAGGAAAGTAGTTCAAAGCTATTTGACCCTAGAGACTCCGATGTTGAAGTTGCAAGACCACTAGACCCTCAGAAGCAAGAGGGTGATGATGAAGGGTTAGAAGAATTCGAATAGAATCGTCGAGATGAAGCAACGATTTTGAAGAAGAGGAAGGGTTCACCTTAGAAACCTTCTTTTTGGAAGAAGTCCAAAACTCCTGCGACTAAGAAATAGACCACACTAACCCCAGACGTCTTCAATTTCATCATTGTAGCCCTGAACGATGTTGCGTTAGAGATGGTAGAGACACAGGAGGTGAAGCAATAGCAAATGTATAATCGTATTGAGATTGAACTCCAAGGGGTGCAGTGGGCACTACAGTCTAGCCGCGTAGTCTCCACTGTGCCTCTGACAATAGGAACACTAGAAACAAGGGATGAGCTAGATCAACTCCAACGGATTGCTGATACAGTCGAAGCTCGCCTTCGACGGGCTCAAGAAGAAATAGTGCAAGCCACTCAAGATTTAACACAGGTACAGAGAGTTCTTATGGAGCAGCGTATCACGTCAGAATACAAAAATATTGCTCTCCAAGAAAAATGGGATGCAGAGAATGCAGAGCTACAACAAAACAAGGAACAGTTGCTCGTAGAGAAACTCGAGATAAAGGAACTGGTCAACCAAGTACTTCTCTCTGTGACCCTCGTCGAAGTACAGACAGAAGAACGGGTTCCATAGAAGGTGGCACAACTGGAAGGAGAATTCTGAAGCTCCAACAGTGTATTGCAAATCTAGAGCTTCCTGCAGTACCTGAGACCCCGCAGGATATCAGAGACTAAAGAGAAATAGCTGCCCACAACACAGTTGACAGACCGAAAGCTATTGCCTTGGAGTGTGTTGATATGAAGTTTAATATTTTCCTATCCTTGAAAACTAAAGCTTCATCTTTTCCTAAGTCATGGAATTGCCCTTAGTCCAAAAGGGGAATCCGAGCTTTCCGTTCCTTTTCGGGTTTTCGAGATTCGGTTTTTCCCGAAGTATGATCTTTAACCATCTTATTTTTCTGGTACTAAAATCCAGAAAATGTTTAACATATTAAAAAAAAATTAAAGGGGGGAAGAATTGGAGGTTACTTTTTCTGTCGCTTTCCACAAAGCGCTCTTTAAACCCGTAATTAATTAAGTTCCTAAAAATAATTATCTTTTCCTCAATCTTTCGCGATTCGGGGTTTCCCTTCTACTAAAGAGCTTTTGAACTCTCAACCATCAAACTCTTGATCCTTTTTTTTTCCAGAAAAGTTAAAAGGATAATTAATCATTAACCTTGATTAATTAAATCTCTAATACATGATTAGCGCCTCACTAATCCCATCGTAGTTTCATGATCCCGGGTTTGCTTATGACTTATCCCCTGACAACAGGATCCCCGAAGTTCTGAAATGTGAAATCGCGTTTTCTTTAAACAAGGTTTAAGATTAAGTTTAATTTTGTTCCGAAGTAGGATTAGTGAAAACCAAGCTGCCTTTCGCATTTCAGGAATTGAGGAAGGCAGTGAGTTTTTGAAACTCCAGTTTTGAAATCGCCGATATATGACAGTATTAATAACGGATAAGTGAAGATATTTTTGACGCAAAAACGTATCTCCGGGCATATGTTTCAATTAAAAAGCATTAAATTTCCTAGTCTGTGCCTGTACACTCGTTATAACACAAAATTAAAGGTTAATAAGGTCTTGTATTTCAAACTTCATTGTTATCCTTTACATCTGCAACAAGTCACATTTATCTAGTTTTATACATATTTTCTTTGTAAACAGGTTTTTAATCCAGTCCAGATATCATGGCACCTAAGAAGGCACCCAATAAAAGTGAGGAAGTTGTAGAAAGCTCAAGTCCAGATGGAGATGTTATATCTGATACAATACCGCATGCCATCGATTCCATAAAATCCTAGAGGTAGATTTTCGAGACACTATATTATGAAATAAAAAATTTCCCTCATGACACTGACAACAAACTTCGAGATATAGCAGAGTCTGAGCTCCACAAAATAGCTACCTGACCGTGACTTATGACATATAATGGCATGATCAATTGGGCCTTAGAATGAACTGACGTGAAGACGAGAAGCATTCTGGATAGCCGAGGGGTCGTCATTGTCTCTTTCAGACCAAAACATGTACAAGTAATGTATAAATGATCCCCCAGTCCCAAGTATATTTATAACAAAGATTTCGTGAGTGATTTTCAAAGGAAAGAATGTCTTGAGTCAGACCAAACATATCCTAGCATAATTAAAGACTGGAGGGGAAAGAAAGCAAAATTCAGGGCTGACACCCATGGTGTTTATACCACAACTTCTTTAAACGAGTATATGGTCTATGTGGCAATGATGTTATATAGAATTTTCGGAAAGAAAAGTCTTACCCATTTCCCTACAGAATGGGTACCCCTTTTGCATGATGCAGTTGAAAATTACAGTTTTAATTGGGATAAGATTTTATCTGATAACATAGTGAAGGTCATGGAATATCAGATTGCAAGATCCAATGGCCAACCAGTAGCCTTTTATATGTCTGTGTACATCATGGATGCTATATGTTTCTCAACTCCTTTCCCTTTGATGAATTGGAGTTGGAATCCGACTTACTCAAAACCCATTCATGAATATCATTCTAAAGTTTGGGAAGAAAATGCCAAGGACTCATTCTATGAAATTTGTCATTTCATGGTAATACCACTACATTAGATGCTGTACGGATGTACACCTCCCCACATTTCAGAGTTGGTCATAGGAACTCTCAAGGCAGTTGCAGACTGGTTTATATAGGAGAATTTCTCCTACATTAGAGTTTTCGGATGTTCAATCCCTCCACATGCACCCCCAAAATTCCTCCCTGACAGACTGGTGTGCAGGGAGGTAGCTCATCAAATAGTAATAGGTGGAATTGGGATAGAACTAAAGACAACTCAAAAGAAGTCTTGGCCAGTCTTTCCCGTTCAGAATGGAAAATTTTCACTTCTCAACTTGGGTCATTCCAAATTTGAAGTGGCAACACTGGAGGAGGTCAAATTGGTGGACCTTGAACACAAGAAGCATGACCCTTACCAGTTAGTGGGAAAACGTATGACCCAATGTAATATGAAGGCTTATGAACATGAGAAGTCCCCTTGTGATGACATGTTCAAAGGGACTACGACCTATGAGGAAGTCTTAGAGAGGGTACAGATACTGCCGTCTGACTTGCAAGCTAGTTTTCAGACCTTCAACAAGCATATATGGAGCGGTCTACCCAAAGTGCTGCAAGGAGAAGCAATTACCCTTCTTTAGGAACAAGAAGATACTCCTCCAGGCTTCGGACAAGAGGCACGAGATAAAGTCAATCCTGAAGAATTTCCTCAGGATACTGAGGGATCTTCACAAAATGAAGAGGGCTTACAAACAGAAAATCCAGAGACAAAAGCAGAGAGGAGGCCCAGGACACCTCCCGAGTCCAGTAAGTCAACTCCTCCTTCATCACCTGTTGTTGATTTCAATATACCTAAGGTCATGGGAGAGACAAGATCTACAGAACTAGGAAGCCCCATAGATTTCTTAACCCCTTTACAGTCTGCCTTTGGGTTCCCACAGATGGGAGCCATATATGTTAGTGACCTCACCCCTCTCTCCAGAGATGAGATCCCTCCTTCTGACTATTTTTCAGAAAAAAGAGGAAGGTTGTCCTAAAACAAGAGATGTATATGAGAGAGGGGGCTATGGTGAAGAAGCATAGAGCCTTGGTATATGGATAGAACTTGGAAGAGGAGGATTTCGCGACAGAGGTAGAAGTCTCCATGGGAGCCATGGAAACAACAAACATTTTTACCGTGTAGAACATGAGATCAAGGATAAATAAGAGTAACAACACAATAGATCAATTGCAAGACCAATTAAATAATGCTCAGAAAAACATTAGAGAAGAGGTGAATAAAATCTTGGAGCATGCCAGAGCTGTTGAAAAGAAAGAAATTCAATCACTCAAAACAAGCTTGGGTGAAATGAACCAGAGGGTACAAGCAATTTAGGTGCAAGTTACTTAGCAAAAGGAGATTTCAAAGCAGCTACAAGCTAAGTTAAATTTGACAGAATTCCATGTTGCAGACTTAAAGGCTTTCCAGACCCTCTCGCTGGAAGCACATACAAAGAGAAGCCGAACAACAGGAATTGATCTCCAAAATAGAGATCATCCAGAATTACTTTCAAGAGGTAAGAAAATCCCTTGATAATATTATTTTATTGGAAAAGGAGGCTAAAGCTACAAGGAATACTTTCTAGAAAGAAGTTGCATGTTCGGGAAACACCTTAGATCTGAAATACCTTAGATCTAAGTGAATGCTACGATGCTCTGTGCTATCTGCGAAGTATAATAAGGGTTGAATATGGATGAATGATCTATGCTAAGTACTCTGTAAGTGATATAATCACATATCTGTGTCTTAGCTAAGGTTGCAGACACTTGAGTTCTGCAACCACCCCTTCCTCTACCTCGGGTGAGACTTCATCTACTTTGAAGGTGTTGCCGAAAGGGAAGGTATTTAGGGATTTGTTGGTACGCTCTTGAGCATTGAAACCTAGGTCTACCCCTGTGCCAACAAATGGTTCTGTTGCCGGGACCTGAAACTATGATTTTTGGGAACTAAGAAAGAGGAATCTCTATGCAAATATTCATCCTAAAACTATGGAAGCTCTGTGCATAGAGTTGTGCGCTAGTGTGCAATATTCTACTTGATGTGTAAAGCTTTGTGCTAAATAAAGAAGGTTATATCTGAGAGAAAGACTCCCGATCTGAGGAGAGAAGGCCAGATCTGAAAGAAAGAAGGTTTGATTTTTAGAAAAGAAGCAGGATCTGAAAGCTTTGTGCTCCAAGAAAGGTAAAAGTGAGAAGTTCTGATTGAAAAAGGTGAGATCTGTAAGTTCTGTGCTATGTAAAAGTAAGATAAGTGGAAATTTTTGTTTCTAGAGTATGGATCTAGGTATAACTGATAGGTTTTGTCCTAGTTTGAAAGCTAGGGTGTTAATAGAAGGTTTGATATGAATAGATCTGAAAAGAATAATGAAAGATATGTTATACCTATGCATAGAAAGAATGTTTGGACTAACAAATGGATGCATGAACCTAGAAAGAATTTGTTGTAGGTTAACTCCTATGATCCTAATGCGTAGTACAAAAGAATTTGGGGATCATTTCGAAGAAAGAGAGGATTAACCCTCTGTTATAGTTGTAGAATACCAGGACATCTTGCTAAGGAATGCCATGACAAAATACCTAGTTGTCTTTGTTGCAAGGCTATGGACCATGAAGTGTTGGATTTCCCTAGAATGATCACTAAGATTGAAGGAATGAATATGAACCAAGAAAACCCCAAGGCAGATCCAGAAAAGGAAAAACTCCAACAAGAATAAGAGAAAGTGTTGATACAAATGAAGATTATCACTGACAAAGTGTTGATGTCAATGACCACTGACATGTCAGATTATCAGAGATTTTCAAAGAAAAAGAATGCATTGAAGCAAGAATAGGGGACTTCAACATTGACTATGTTCTTGATGAAGAGACACAAGTGAATATTATGCCAGAAAGAACTTGGGAAGCTATAGGGAAGCATGCTATGATCAGTTCATTAGGAGGAATAGGACTATTCAGAGGAAGCTAGTAAGTTTATGCTAGAGGCTTGCTCAGATATCTACAACTGTCAATGGAACTTCAACAAAGGAAGATTTTGAGATTATCAAATGTATTGAAAACAATGCCCCATTTACCATGTTACTAGGGAAACCTTGGATTGAAAGAGATCAAACCAGATGGAAAGAAGAGGAAGAAGCCTCAAAACAGAAAAAACAAGAGTTAAAAGATTTCATGACCAGAAGGATTGCTCAATTGATTAAAGAGTAGGAAAACAGATCAAAGCTATTTGACCCTAGAGACTCCGATGTCGAAGCTGCAAGACCACTAGAATACCCTCAGAAGACTAAAGTACTTACTCCAGAGCAGAAGATGTGTTAACCCTGAAAGATTCTCAACAATGCATAGTAACTATATCTAAAGAAGATAAGAATCATAATGGAAATAAGAATATTGAGACAAAACTCACTAGAAAGAAGGATAAGATTGAAAAATTACAAAAGGTTCTAGAGGGAGCCTCGCAGAAGGAAAATTTGCAGAATTTGAGCTTCGCCAAGATATCAGAACAACGACGTAGGTCACTTAGCCGTGGTGAAGCAATAAAGTCATTGTGGATGATATATCCGTTGGACTGATGCTCCAAACGACTGGAAAAACATTTATGGCTTGCCACCTGACCGATGGATTGTGCCATATCGGATATAACAAGAGTTATTGAAGCCTCATACCCATTGAAAGCAATCCGTTGCTGAGTTTCCTATTTATCTCGTCGTTCCATGCACAAAGAACTCTTTTTCCAAATCGAGAATTTGAGCTCGCAACCTTGGTTAAGATTGTCCAGTGATCATTACGTCCTTACTTTCCATCTTATTATCGTGTCTACATTACTTCATGAACACGATATTATTAACCCTGAGCATGTATGTACGAGGAGCTTAGCACACTTGAAGAATATGCGAAGGAAGTACTCATTGATCTCAGGATCGAGAAATTCATGTCAGAAAGAAGGATGTCTTCAGGTGTGAAAGCATCATCGACAGGAAGAGTACAAGATTCTCCATCGACCAGGGATGATTTTAAGGATGAAAATTTATTTTAAAATGTAGAAACATTGACGAATCTTACTAATCCTTCATATGTCAACTATAAATGTTTGGCGATATTTTTGTAAAAATATTCAAATTTCTAAGTATTTTATATAGATTTTATAAATGTTTGGCGATTTTTGAAGTAAAATAATTTTATCCTATAGAATTTGGGAGAATTATTTTTAAAATAACGAATCTCGGTTTTGGAAAAACCATGGAAAATTAGCCCATGAGCGAAATTTAGCCCCTAAAATCATCCATGCCATTGACTGCTCGCGGAGCAGGAACTTCCAGAATCACGATAGAAATGAGAACAAAGAATAGAGGCGATCTCGCGAATGCTAAGTTGATTCCAAGCATCTTACCTGTGTATATACCTCTTCTAAGAAGCATAGTGAACATAGATAGCATGTATAGAGATTTTGACTATGCCTTGGTCACTATGTACCTCCCGAAAGGGATACGCGCAGTTGGCACAGATCAGGATAAGATAGCAGTGCTGAAGTTTAGTGACTTCAACCTTGGAGACTGTAAAGATTACAATATGCTCACCCTGCATAAGTATTTGACCAAGACGAAAGGAAATAATTCAAAGATTATCCCCTAGCCTTGGACCCATAACCTCGCACAGTCTACCCTGCTTAATGTTATGAAGATCCCACACTTTGGATGACATCAAGAAGTGAACGCATGTGTTAAGTTGTTGTTATCATGTTACCATGGAGGATATTTATGGATGAACCGACGTATCATAGTGGATTAGACCTTGATTCATTGGATCACCAGGATGAGCATGCAAGGCCCTGACCCACATGATTTTTACCTTGGAAAGACCACATACCGAGATTTAGCACAGAATATAAAAGAGACTTATGGAAATGTCGAGAAGGGAATGCGCAGCTACAAGGTAGCCTTTATTCAGAACGATGCAGTATGCCTTGCCTGTTAGCTGATCACAGGAAAGTTAGTTCACAAGAACCGACCAACCCAAGTCACTAGATTCGTAGTAGACCTCGCAAGAAAGTGCGTGGGGGGCCTAGTGATGAATTGGTAAACCAACTAGAGCTCAACTACAAAGAAGCCCAGGAACAAGGATATGAGTTCCATTTCAGTTGGCTCCTGATCTTAATTGATTTCATCGTATGGGAGATGCCAGAAGGTGCAACCTTCATGTACATCAAGTCATTTGAACCGTTGGACGCGAAGTTCAGTACCCTATGGTACTTGAACGATATGAATAAACAATGGCAGTCAAATTCCATGTTTCATTCATATTATAATCAATTGAAAGTAGCTATCCAGTCTACACCGCGCATCACTCCGAACACCTCTACAGGTTTCAGCCCCTGATGAAGTTAAACGCAGATAGAAACTTTTTCTACATCATAGCATGCATTGACGAGCACAAGCAGTAGTTACAGTCCTATTATAGATTAACAGAAGAAGATCTGGAGGATATCACAAAGGAATGGTTAGCGGACCTCCTTGTTCCAGCTGACCCTGTGGACATATCTGGTGTAGACTGTCCATAAACTGCGCAGGATCTACGCGGACCTAGCATGCGACATAATATCAACGAAGTGCAAGACTTAAGTAGTGCCTTGGTGAAGACTTCTTCCATCATGCTAGAGAAAGAGGGTGATGGTGAAGAGTTAGAAGAATTCGAATAGAATCGTTGAGACGAAGCAAAGATTTTAAAGAAGAGGAAGGGTTCACCTTAGAAACCTTCTTTTTGGAAGAAGTCCAAAACTCCCGTGACTAAGAAACAAACCACACTAACCCTAGACGACTTCAATTTCATCATTGTATCCCTGAATGATGTTGCGTTGGAGACGGTAGAGACACAGGAGGTGAAGCAGGAGCAAATGTATAATCGTATTGAGATTGAAATCCAAGGGGTGCAACGGGCACTACAGTCTAGCCGCGCAGTCTCCACTGTGCCTCTGACATTAGGAACACCAGAAACAAGGGATGAGCCAGCTCAACTCCACCGGATTGTTGATACAGTCGAAGCTCGCCTTTGACGGGCTAAAAAAGAAACAGTGCTAGCAACTCAAGATTTAACACAGGTACAGAGAGTTCTTATGGAGAAGCGTAGCACGTCAGAACAAGAAAATATTGCTCTCCAATAAAAATGGGATGCAGAGAATGCAGAGCTACAACAAAACAAGGAACAATTGCTCATAGAGAAACTCGAGATAAAGGAACTGGTCAATTGAGCACTTCTCTCTGTGACCGTCGTCGAAGTACAAACAAAAGAATGGGTTCCATAGAAGGTGGCACAATTGGAAGGAGTAATTCAAAAGCTCCAGCAACACATTGCAAATCTAGAGCTTCCTGCAGTACCTGAGACCCTGCAGGAGATCAGAGACTAAAGAGAAATAGCTTCCCACAACACAATTGACAAACCGAAATCTCTTGCCTTGGAGTGTGTTGATACGAATTTTAATATTTTCCTATCCTTGAAAACTAAAGCTTCATCTTTTCCTAAGTCATGGAGCTGCCCTTAGTCCAAAAGGGGAATCCGAGCTTTCCGTTCCTTTTCGGGTTTTCAAGATTCGGTTTTTCCCGAAGTATGATCTTCAACCATCTTATTTTTTTGGTACTAAAATCCCGAAAATGTTTAACATATTAAAAAAAATAAATGGGGGGAAGAATTGGAGGTTACTTTTTCTATCACTTTCCACAAAGCGCTCTTTAAACCCATAATTAATTAAGTTCCTAAAAATAATTATCTTTCCCTTAATCTTTCGCGATTCGGGTTTTCCTTTCTACTAAAGAGCTTTTGAACTCTCAACCATCAAACTCTTGATCCTTGTTTTTCCAAAAAGTTAAAAGGATAATTAATCATTAACCTTGATTAATTAAATCTCTAATACATGATTAGTGCCTCACTAATCCCATCTCAGTTTCGCGATCCGTGGTTTGCTTATGACTTATCCCCTGACAACAGGATCCCCGAAGTTCTGAAACGTGAAATCATGTTTTCTATAAACAAGGTTTAAGATTAAGGTTAATTTTCTTTCGAAGCAGGATTAGTGAAAACCAAGCTGCCTTTCGCATTTCAGGAATTGAGGAAGGCAGTGAGTTTTTGAAACTCCAGTTTTGAAATCGCCGATATACGATAGTATTAATAACAGATAAGTGAAGATATTTTTGAAGCAAAAATGTATCTCCAGGCATATCTTTCCATTAAAAAGCATTAAATTTCGTAGTCTGTGCCTGTACACTCGTTATAACACAAAATTAAAGGTTAATAAGCTCTTGTATTTCGAATTTCATTGTTATCCTTTACATCTGTAGCAAGTCACATTTATCTGGTTTTATACATATTTTCTCTGTAAATAGGTTTTTGATCTAGTCGAGATATGATGGCACCTAAGAAGGCACCCAAGAAAAGCGAGGAAGTTGAAAAATGCTCAAGTCCAGATGGAGATGTTATATATGATACAATACCTCATGCCATCGATTCAATAAAATCCCGGAGGTAGATTTCCGAGACTCTGGATTATGAAATAAAAAATTTCCCTCATGACACTGACAACAAACTTCGAGATATAGAAGTGTCTGAGCTCCACAAAATAGCTACCCGACTGTGACTTATGACATATAATGACATGATCAATTGGGCCTTAGAACGAACTGACATGAAGACGAGAAGCATTCTGGACAACCGAGGGGTCGTCATTGGCTCTTTCAGACCAAAACATGTACAAGTAATGTATAAATTATCCCCCAGTCCCAAGTATATTTATAACAAATATTTCATGAGTGATTTTCAAAGGAAAGAATGTCTTGAGTCAGACCAAACGTATCCTAGCATAATTAAAGACTGGTGGAGAAAGAAAGCAAAGTTCAGGGATGACACCCATGGTGTTTACACCACAACTTCTTTAAATGAGTATATGGTCTATGTGGCAATGATGTTATGTAGAATTTTCGGAAAGAAAAGTCTTACCCATTTCCCTGCAGAATGGGTACCCCTTTTGCATGAGGCAGCTGAAGGTTACAATTTTAATTGGGATAAGATTTTATCTGATAACATAGCGAAGGAGGTCATGGAATATCAGACTGCAAGATCCAATGGCCAACCAATAGCCTTTTATATGTCTGTGTACATCATGGATGCTATATGTTTCTCAACTCCTTTCCCTTTGATGAATTGGAGTTGGAATCTGACTTACCCGAAACCCATTCCTGAATATCATTCTAAACTTTGGGAAGAAAACACCAAGGACTCATTCTATGAAATCTATCATTTCGTGGTAATACCACTACATCAAATGATGTACGGATGTACACCTCCCCACATTTTAGATTTGGTCATAGGAACTCTCAAGGCAGTTGTTGACAGGTTTATAGAGGAGAATTTCTCCTACATCAAAGTTTTCAGATGTTCAATCCCTCCACATGCACCCCCAAAATTCCTCCCTGAAAGACTGGTGTGTAGGGAGGTAGCTCATCAAATAGTAACAAGTGGAATTGGGATAGAACTAAAGATGGCTCAAAAGAAGTCTTGGCCAGTCTTTCCCATTCAGATTGGAAATTTTTCACTTCTCAACTTGGGTCATTCCAAATTTGAAGTGGCAGCGCTGGAGGAGGTCAAATTGGTGGACCTTGAACAGAAGAAGCATGACCCTTACCAATTAGTGGGAAAACATATGACCCACTGTAATATGAAGGCTTATGAACATGAGAAGTCCCCTTGTGATGACATGTTCAAAGGGACTAGGATGTATGAGGAAGTCTTCGAGAGGGTACAGATACTGCCGTCTGACTTGCAATCTAGTTTTCAGACCTTCCAGAAGCACAAACGGAGCGGTCTGCGTAAAGTGCTGCAAGGAGAAGCAATTACCCTTCCTTAGGAACAAGAATATACTCCTCCAGGCTTTGGACAAAGGCATGAGATAAAGTCAATCCTGAAGAATTTCCTCAGGAGACCGAGGGATCTTCACAAAATGAAGAGGGCTTACAGATAGAAAATCCAGAGATAGAAGCAGAGAGGAGGTCCAGGACACCTCCTGAGTCCAGTAAGTCAACTCCTCCTTCATCACCTATTGTTGATGTCAATATACCTAAGATCATGGGAGAGACAAGATCTACAGAACTAGGAAGCCCCATAGATTCCTTAACCCCTTTACAGTCTGCCTTTGGGTTCCCACAGATGGGAGCCATATATGTTAGTGACCTCATCCCTCTCTCCAGAGATGAGATCCCTCCTTATGACTATTTTTTCAGCAAAAAGAGGAAGGTTGTCCTAAAACAAGAGATGTATATGAGAGAGGGGGGTATGGTGAATAAGAATAGAGCCTTGGTAGATGGATAGAACTAAGAAGAGGAGGATTTCGCTACAGAGGTAGCAGGATCCATGGGAGCCATGGAAACAACAAACCTTTTTACTGTGGAGAATATGAGATCAAGGATAAAGAAGAGTAACAACACAATAGCTCAATTGCAAGACCAATTGAATAATGCTGAGAAAAACATTAGAGAAGAGGTGAATAAAAGCTTGGAGCATGCCAGAGATGTTGAAAAGAAAGAAATTCAATCACTCAAAACAAGCTTGGGTGAAATGAACCAGAGGGTACAAGCAAGTCAGGTGCAAGTTACTCAACAAAAGGAGCTTGTAAAGCAGCTACAAGCTATGTTAAATTTGACAGAAGGCCAAGTTGTAGACTTAAAGGCTTTCTAAACCCTCTCGCTGGAAGCACATATAAAGATAGAAGCCAGACAATAGGAATTGATCTCCAAAATAGAGATCATCCATAATTACTTTCAAGAGGTAAGCAAATCCCTTGATAATATTATTTTATTGGAAAAGGAGGCTAAAGCTACAAGGAATACTTTCCAGAAAGAAGTTGCATGTTCGGGAAACACCTTAGATCTGAAATACCTTAGATCTAAGTGAATGCTACGATGCTCTATGCTATCTGTGAAGTATAATAAGGGTTGAATATGGATGAATGATCTATGCTAAGTACTCTGTAAGTGATATAATCATAGATCTGTGTCTTAGCTAAGGTTGCAGACACTTGAGTTCTACAACCACCCCTGCCTCTACCTCAGGTGAGACTTCATTTTCTTTGAAGGTGTTGCCGAAAGGGAAGGTATTTAGGGCTTTGTTGGTGTGCTCTTGAGCATTGAACCCTGGGTCTACCCCTGTGCCAACAAATGGTTCCATTGCCGAGAATTGAAACTATGATTGTTGGGAACTAAGAAAGAGGAATCTATGTGCAAAGATTTATCCTGAAACTGTGGAAGGTCTGTGCATAGAGTTATGCCCTAGTGTGTAGTATTATACTTGATCTGTAAAGCTTTGTGCTAAATAAAGAAGGTTATATCTGAGAGAAAGAATCTTGATCTGAAGAGAGAAGGCCAGATCTGAAAGAAAGAAGGTCTGATTTGTAGAAAAGAAGCAGGATCTGAAATCTTTGTGCTCCAAGAAAGTTAAAAGTGAGAAGTTCTAATTGAAAAAGGTGAGATCTGTAAGTTCTGTGCTATGTAAAGGTAAGATAAGTGGAAATTTTTGTTTCTAGAGTATGGATCTAGGTATAACTGATAGGTTTTGTCCTAGTTTGAAAGCTAGGGTGTTAATAGAAGGTTTGATATGAATAGATCTGATAAGAATAATGAAAGATATGTTATACCTATGCAGAGAAAGAATGTTTGGTCTAACAAATGGATGTGTGAACCTAGAAAGAATTTGTTGTAGATTAACTCCTATGATCCTAGTGCGTAGTACAGAAGAATTTGGGGATCATTTCGAAGAAAGAGAGGATTAACCCTCTGTTATAGTTGTAGAAGACCAGGACATCTTGCTAAGGAATGCCATGAAAAAATACCTAGTTGTATTTGTTGTAAGGCTATGGACCATGAAGTGTTGGATTGCCCTAGAATGATTGCTAAGATTGAAGGAATGAATATGAACCAAGAAAAACCTAAGGCAGATCCAAAAAAGGCAGAACACCAACAAGAATAAGAGAAAGTGTTGATACAAATGAAGGAGTCCCTGAATGACCACTGACATGTCAGATTATCAGAGATGTTCAAAGAAAAAGAATGCATTGAAGCAAGAATAGGGGACTTCAACATTGACTATGTTCTTGATGAAGAGACACAAGTGAATATTATGCCAGAAAGAACTTGGGAAGCTATAGGGAAGCATGCTATGATCCCTTCATTAGGAGGAATAGGAGTATTCAGAGGAAGCTAGTAAGTTTATGTGGGAGGCTTGCTCATATATCTAGGACTGTCAATGGAACTTTGACACAGGAAGATTTTGAGATTATCAAATGTATTGAAAACAATGTCCCATTTACCATGTTACTAGGGAAACCTTGGATTGAAAGAGATCAAACCAGATGGAAAGAAGAAGAAGAAGCCTTAGAACAAAAAAAAGAAGAGTTAAAATATTTCATGACCAGAAGGATCGCTCAATTGATTAAAGAGTAGGAAAACAGATCAAAGCTATTTGACCCTATAGACTCTGATGTCAAAGCTGCAAGACCACTAGAATACCCTCAGAAGACTAAAGTACTTACTCTAGAGTAGAAGATGCGTTAACCCTAAAATATTCTCAACAACGCATAGTAACTATATCTAAAGAAGATAAGAATCATAATGGAAATAAGAATATTGAGATGAAGCTCATTGGAAAGAAGGCTAAGATTGAAAAGTTACAAAAGGTTCCAGAGGGAGCCTTGCAGAAGGAAAATTTGTAGAATTTGAGATTCGTCGAGATATCAGAACAATGACATAGGTCTCTTCACCGTGGCAAAGAAATAAAGCCATTGGGGACGATATATCCGTTTGACTGATGCTCCAAATGACTAGAAAAACATTTATGGCTCACCACCTGACCGATGGACCGCACCATAATGGATAGAACAAGAGTTAATGAAGACTCATACCCGTTGAAAGCAATCCGTTGTTGAGTTTCCTATTTATCTCGTCATTCCATGCACGAAGAACTCTTTTTCCAAATCGATAATTTGAGCTCGCAACCTTGGTTAAGATTGTCCAGTGATCATTACGTCCTTAATTTCCATCTTATTTTCATGTCTACATTACTTTGTGAACACGATACTATTAACCCCAAGCATGTATGTATGAGGAGATTAGCTTACTTGAAGAATTTGTGAAGGAAGTACTCATTGATCTTAGGATCGAGAAATTCATGTCATAAAGAAGGATGTCTTTAGGTGTGCAAGCATCATCGACAGGAAGATTCCAAGATTCTCCATCGACTGCTCGCGGAGCAAAAACTTCCAGAATCACGACAGAGATGAGAATGAAGCATAGAGACGATCTCACGAATGCTAAGATGATTCCAAGCATCTTACCTGTGTATATACCTCCTCTAAGCGGCATAGTGAACATAGATAGCATGTCTAGAGATTTTGACTATGCCTTGGTCACTGCATACCTCCTAAAAGGGATACGCGCAGTTCGCACAGACCAGGATAAGATAGTAGTGATGAAGTTTAGTGACTTCAACCTTGGAGACTGTAAAGATTATAGTATGCTCGCCCCGCATAAGTATTTGAACAAGACGAAATGCAAGAATTCAAAGATTATCCCCCAGCCTTGGACCCATAACCTTGCACAGTCTACCCTGCTTAATGTTATGAAGATCCCACACTTCGAATGACATCAAGAAGTGAACGTATGTGTTAAGTTGTTGTTATCATGTTACCATGGAGGATATTTATGGCTGAACTGACTTATCATAGTGGATTTGACCTTGATTTATCGGATCACCAGGTTGAGCATGCAAGGCCCTGACCCACATGATTTTTAACCTGGAAAGACCACATACCGAGTTTTAGCATAGAGTATAAAAGAGACTTATGGAAATGTCAAGAAGGGCATGCACAACTACAAGGTAGCCTCTATTCATAACGACACAGTACACCTTGCTTGTTAGCTGATCATAGGAAAGTCAGTTCGCAAGAACTGACGAACCCAAGTCACTGGATTCGTAGTAGACCTCGCAGGAAAGTGCGTGGAGGGCCTACAGATGAATTTGTAAACCAACTGTTGAGTCCATTTTTGTGCTTCCATAAACCATACTTTTGACTCTTTATTTATCCATTTTAACTTCATTTCATTCCACATTTTCCATGAAACATCCTATGCAAGGTATATTTGTCATTCTTTAGCTTAAGAATTGAATTTTCTAAATTTTAGCATTAAAATTGGAAATTTACCAGAAATTATGGGATTTGACCAAATCCTGTAAAATCTCCGTGGTTTGTATACTTGTAGGACACCTGGGAGAAATATAACACTTGGGTCATGTTCCCTAATGTACAAGGATGGAGAATGAGCTATCAGATTCGAAATCTGAGCCTTCCAGATGTCAGGTCAATGCTGGTCAAACAAGGCCACTTCAGCATAAATTGCCCTGTTTCAGCCTTAAATCTTGGACAGTTTTGGATTTCGTGGGATTTTGACCATATATTGAGGATCTAAAGGAGGCATTTGACCCTCCTAGGATATTGTGGATCTAATTATGATATCTAGGAGACATTTTAGCATTTTTGGTTTTTAGACTCTTGTATAAATACTCTTAAGCTTAAACTAGTAAAACACTCTTGATATGAATGAAGAAACTTGAGAACTTGCACTCTTGAAGATCAGCTCTATGTTTTGTTCATGTGAATGCTTATGGTGATTTGAATGCTACTGGAGTCCTTTCTTAGCTGAAGTCAGCTAAAGTGTATTAGGGAAGCATTGGAGGGCCCCCATTGCCAACTAGTACACTCTTTCCTTGTGTTATTTTTCAAGTACATGTTTTAGATCTTGCTTGCTGTAGATGAGTTTTATCTTGCTGTAGGTAAATGAATTTCATAGCTCAGTTACATGCTTAATGTTTTCAAGCCTTACTCATATTGTGAATGGTTTCTTGAATGAGAACTCAATGTG